>JBAWJQ010001049.1:0-42312 GCA_037783105.1 Bactrocera zonata | reverse complement strand
CCGATCAGTTTTTATGGAAACTATATGCTATAATTGTCCAATATCGCCGATTTTTACAAATTAGTAGTTTTTTGAGTAGAAGCGGATACATGAATAATTTCAGAACGATATCTCAAAAACTGAGAGACCTAGTAATGTATTGTATATAAAGCCTCGACTTTTTGCAGGATATCCGTCGTTTCCTACTGGATATTACCAACTACATGACAAACTTATAATACCCTGTTCGGGGTATAATAAAAAATTAAATAGGATACAAATTCCATAATCAGCAAAACCGCAAGATCACATGCAGGCACACACAGATTGAAAACCAAAATTCATGTGTGAGCGCTGAGGGCTTTGCTGCTGCACATGTATTGAGGTGCTTAAAATTAAATAATTACAAAAACAAAGTAAAAGCAAAACACTAAATGAGGTAATGAGCAAGTGTGCCTGCGTATGTGTGTATGTGTGCTTTAAGCTTACATATGTGAGTGTGTGTGTGCATAAACTATGCGCATGTATTTATGTAAACATGTGGTTAGTAATAGCAATAGAGTCGAGTTGGCAAAGTGGCTGCGCCAACAAAAGCAGAATAGCACTCAGCCGCCTACCGCCTACCGCAACCCCCCGCGTCAATCAAAAGTTGCTTGACTGCTGTGCAACACTCACTTCCGCCCATTTGAGTTTGATGTAGCAGAAAAAGCTGGAGTTGTAAACCAGGCAAAGTATGAATGCTAATCTCTATAGCACTGCCAACAACAACAACAACAACAACAATTAGAGTAACAAAAACAACTGCAGCATGTGCGGAGAGTTCACGCGGTTGCAGGCAAGCATTCCGATACTGGAGCACTTGCGGTTGCATGCCCGGAAAAGTTGGCAACTTCGGCAGCTGCCACATCAAGTGAACGCACACGATGCTGCCGGAGCAGAACACACCAGAGTGCACAGCACACACACACACTCATATAAGTACATATGGTACATAGTTATGCAGTGAATTGGCACACCGCATGCGTAACCACTAACACAAGCTTATGTAGACATTGTAAATATTATATATAAAAGAGCATGGAGTCTATACAATATATTTAATATTTTAATCATGTATTCAGCTCCTACATATTTACACACACACACAAACACATGCATATATGCTTACATTTAACAAATTTGTATACTTGTGCTTGCCACTGTTGCTCGGGCGTCGCGTCGAATTAGTGCTGCACCGTGGAGCATGAAGTGGAGTAATAGTTGTAGCAGCAACAGCAACGTTACTTAGCTGCAAGCTGCAGCTACTCTGTATGCTGCACAGCAAATGTTGCAACGCCACTGTTTGTTGCTTGTGGAAATTAATTTCAAAATTCCGCTCATGTTTTGCTTGTACTTAGCGCTATTATCAAGCTTTTGTTTCGTGTGTTTTCGAGTTGGTTTTATCCAGCAGCCGTTGCGGTGGCTTATCTGCAATAATTGCACTTCTGACTTTTTCTTGATTAATCGACCCGTCAATTGGGTGAATTGCTTATTCTCAATTCCATGCTCGATTCAGCACATTGCAGCATAGATTGCGCGTACAATAATTATTGTGTCCACAAATGAAGCTAAATTTGGTGGAATAAAAGTTGGACAAAACAGCTGGATTTGTTATTTGTCTCCTCGGAAGCTTGGATAGGTGGATAGCAATACAAAAACAAAGTATTCAGGGTTGCCATGTGATAGTTCACAGCTGCAAAAAAACAAAAAATGCCCGGTAGGTAAGAGCAAAGTTGGTGTGTAATCGAACACTTTATATTCTCTCAATCTCCAAATATCAATATACTTCAATAGTATGTCTGATAGGTTCACCGATATTATTGTTAATAAATTTAAAATAGGAACTAGGGTCTACATTTTCGGTGTTTGGGATCTTGAATAGCTTTTGCCCGACGTGAACAATTTTTCCTTATAAGCCGACACAGCTCAAAGGCACAATGGCGTTTTGTGGGCAGTGGTCCGGTTACGCTCATCTACGAACTCGTCACTACACAGAAGTGTACATGTATACCAAGGATCATTAATATATCTAAATTTTTACTCAAGTTATCGCTTTCACGGAGGGCCGAACCGATAAACAGACAGACAGCCAGAAATTTGGATTTCAACATGTCTCATCATTATATCTCATCATCCTTATCATTTATATATACATATATAATCAGATATTAGATTCTCTCTATTATTTTTTTGTGATAAAAACAACCGTTAGTTGAGCAAAACTATTACCATATACTCTGTGCAATAAGAAGTCTTTAAACATTTTTACAGTCTAATCAAATGTGACCAGGACGGAAAAAAATTATATTTTCACATAATTAGTTACAAATTTTGATTATTGTCTTCAAAATAGTATCCTTTTAAGCAAATACTATTATGTCAAAGTTTGATCCAATATTCCATACTCTTGTTATAATTCTCGGCTGAGATGGTACCGAATATTAGTTTTTCGGTTTCGGCTTATTTTTGGAGCTCCTTTCGTTAGACTGTTGAGTTGTTTTGACGTGTAGCTCTTAAATCCACGTCCGGTCAACAGTAATGCTGAATTTGATAAATGTGTCAGCTTCGTTGACGATCATCTCTTTTTCGATCTCTTCTCGGTGTCGCTTTTGTCAATGCTAGACTTATACCAAAATACCAGAATTTGTCATATCCAAAACTTGAAACAAAACATGTTGAGTCGTTCCAGAAGAGACGCTAAGAGCGCTGTTGTCTTTATGATGCCTACGTGATGATTTTCAAGCACTATTTTTTTAACTTTTTCGATATTATCATCATTAACAGAGGCAAATAGACGACTGACATGAGAAAAGTTTTCGATGACTTCACGATCTTCACTCAATGCTTTGTGTCATGCAAATAGTTGTGCTTACGATAAAGAAGACTTCCAAAAAAAAAAAAAATTTCTATACTTTCAACGATGCCATGAATTTCTTGAATCCTTTGGAAACACAAAATTTCAAGTAAACTCTTTGTTAAATTGGTTTTAAATGGCAGAAATCGATAGAGGAACCTTTCACAACCTAAAAAGGCAGTTGAAAATTACACACTAATTGACATAAGGAAATCAAAAATAATGAAATAAATTAGACCAGTCTGGGAAATTTGTATAACCTGAACAAGTGTTAAGTTTGCCATGATGTTTGTAACACCAAACAGAGACCCTATGAAGTGTGTGTAGTAAATGGTTAGCGTGATAAGCTAAGTCGATTTGATAACTAGTTCCTCAGTTTTCGAGATATCGATCTAAAATTTGGTGAACGGCCTTTTCTGACCAAGGAACTATTCATTTGTCGGAATGGTCGTTATTAGACCATTAAAGCACATAGCTGTCATTCAACTCCAACTATCAGAATAAAGTGTTTGAAAATAAAATTTTTTAAAAGAACGAGATCCGCGTCCCCTCCGGTTATATGGGCCTGATTGTCGTGGGAACGGTTATTGTCAAAGCATTGTTATATTATCCGAAGAAATTGTGCAGATTGAGCCGCTATAGCATATAGCTGCCACGCAACCTGGCTGATCAATGTTCTTGTAAAGAATATTTTGTATTTGTAAAGTGGAATATAGCTTCGGTGCAATTGAAGGCCATGTTTTTTTTTGTTTTGATTTTTCGTTTGGCTTAAGCGTACCGTTTCAATGATTCAGTCCGAATTAGATTTGATCAGATGGTATTTTTGTAAGATGAAAGGTTGGCAACCCTAGTGAAAATAACCGAGAAATCAGCAACGGTACGTATATATATGCAAATTATTTTTTATTTTGATGTGAATTGGCGTTCACAAATTTGATAATTTTCTATCTGGATAAATATGTGGATACCCGGGATAAAACTGGAAGTACATACATAAAATTTTGCATCCACCGAGATGGCTTTACTTACTAGAAGATGTAAGATCCCGCTGTCACCGCTGCCGCAAATGGGAGACATCTCTCTGCAACCGGCAGATACAGTGAAATAGGGTCCTGGATAGGAAGATTTCATGGAAGCCGAATATCGAAGAGAGAGTAAATAAGGCATTGATTTCTTATAATGCTGTAGAGGAGCAATTGGCAAAAGCTGCACCTTTTTTCACCGAAAGTTGTACTTTGGCTCTACGACACCATAGTCAAGCCCATCATGTTTTGTAGTCTTTAGGTGGTGGACAGCTCTAGAAAAGACCGCAATTGCAAATGAACTCGAGAGTGAAAGAAGAGAAATGTGTGGTGCTCTAAGGTCTAGTTATCTCTTTGCCCTCTGTCTCTCTGTCACTCTCTGGTTGTGGGGCTTTTAACCCTGTTGGCGTCCATGCTGAAAGGTCGGGAATCCTACCAGACACCATCTGCAGAGGCTGTATGGAAGAAGATTAGGTGGAAACAACTCAACACTTCCTGTGTTCGAACACAGGAGTTTTTCTTTTTGGATCAGCCATCTAACCTAATATCTAATACTTTGTTTATTTTTTGTTCGAAATAGTAGGTTGAAATGTTTTCATAGATAATTTTTTTTTTATAATTTCTAAATTCATAGTGTGTAACAGCTGATTTATACAAATTCTAATTTCGGAAAAATTATTAAAAATATTTTTTTTCCACCTTTTCAGTAATCAATTGGAGAAAATCGGTAAGTCTTCAAAATTAATATTAGAAAGAAAAATATACTACTGTGTCCAAAAAATAAGGTGACATTTGAATTTAAAATGCGCGCATCAAAGGATGTGGAGAATTCTTTTTTTTTTAGGTTGCTAGTACTGTCAGTCACATTTATGTCAAATTTCATGTCAAAATATTCATTAGTGTTTGATATACGTGTCGTTTTGTGAGCTGCTAAAAGTGAGTTTTTCGTTTTTTCCGATGTCGAAATTTGTTGAGCAAAGAATTTGCATTAAATTTTGTTTGCGAAACGAATTTTCTGCTGCGGATACGTGGCTACGTTGAGGATGGTGCAGAAAGCCTTTGGTGATGAGGCTATGTCTAAGAAAAATGTTTAGAAGTGGTATAGTGAATTCCAAGCCGGCCGTGAACGTTTCGAAGACGAAGAGCGTCCAGGGCGGCCATCAACCTCAGCCGACGAAGCTCTCGTTCAACAAATCAAAGATTTGGTGTTGAAAACCCGTCGGTTAACAACTAGAGACCTTGCTGATGAAGTTGGCATATCGAAAGGCTCAGTCAATACCACTTTCAAGGATGTTTTGGGCCTCAAACGCGTCAAATCTCGACTGGTACCGAAAGCATTGAATTTTTTGGAAAAAAGGCGTCGCGTTGAAGTGTGTGAAACGATGCTTTCCGACTACCAGGGTGTCATTATAACTGGCGATGAGACTTGGATCTATGCTTACGACCCCGAAACAACGAATCAATCGAGCGAATATCGTGCCAAAAGAGAGCCGAGACTAAAAAAATCGCGCCAAAGTCGCCCAAAAATCAAGGTCATGTTGACTGTTTTCTTCGATTATTGTGGTGTTGTGCATTATGAATTCCTTCCACCACGATAATGCACCATCCCATACTGCCCTCGTAATTGTGATCATTTCGCAAAAAACTCAACCCATATCGTTCCGCAACCACCGTATTCACCTGACCTGGCGCTGTGCGACTTCTGGCTGTTCACCAAGCTCAAAAGACCGCTACGGGGACACCGTTTTTATACGATAGCGGAGATTCAAGCCGCAGCGAAGGCGGAACTGAAGGCCACCCGGAAAATGACTACGACCAGTGTTTCGAAGATTGGCATAAGTGCATTGCATCGGGAAGGGATTACTTTGAAGGGGATGAAATTGATTTGGAAGAATAAATAAAAAATTTTCAAAATAAATACAATGTCACCTTATTTTTTGGGCACATGTTTGAAATTTCATCACTTTTGGTAAACATTTATAATGATAGCATGCAAAATTATTTGAACTGAAATTATTGTGTTATTTGAAAATGAAATAGCCTTGAAACTTTTCTTATATGATAGCGTAAATTAAAGTTTCTAGCATGTCACTATTTATACGGCTTTGCGGAATATATTCATATAAACATACTCATTGTAATAAACTCCACGAAATGAATTACCACACTCTGCGCACGTTTACGCTCACCTGCTGCCGTGTTTTCTAACTATCGTTATGAGTTCGCTTGTTCCTTCGCTAATATATCCTTGATACCCAAGCAGCTGCTTACCATTTTTTCTACTTTTTATTGCTGCCTAACCGTTATACTCTGAATGTCAGCACTCATTGCTTCTACAAGTGAGTCAGTGAAGAGATTTGCTTTCATGTTGGCATTCGCCCTTGTATAATTTGCTTTGTAAACACACTTTTATGCGCTGAGTTGGCAAAATTGCTGCACGCGTACATTTTGTGCTTTGCTTTGTGCGCGCTCTATCTACTTTGGCATACAAACAAGCTAATAATAATTTCATTATGCCGCGTTTTAGGCGCACACGCATGTTCTACACAACAATATTCGTTCGCATTGAAATTCGGGGTGTGTGCCTTTGTGTACTGCATCTAGCGGCTCGTAAGACTGCTTACTTTTTGTATAGACATTCTGTTGCTCACACCATCTCAGTTGTCATATATGTAGATAGCGGCATATTACTTTAACACCTAAAATTATGCTTCCTTTGTTGACACAAGCTACATAACTACATACAGTCATTATATACCAGGATTTAGTGGTTTAAGTGCGTTTTCGTGTAAAAAAGTAACAATAACTTGCGTAATTGCGCTATTATTCATGTGCATGTGTTGAGCATTTGTTGTTAAGTGCACAGTTGAGTGCGAGACAATGACTAAGTTCAGGAGTTAAAGGCAGCGAAATATGTCAAACACTAAAGATATGAGAACAACCATGTGACAGCACGTTAGATAGTGTCTTGTATGCTTTTATGTTATCATCTGAAACTTGAAATATGGAATACTGTCCACTTCGTCGTAAAAATTCATACCACAGTACAGCTTATTAATCAGAGGATTTTTCGGTACAATGGCAACATATTTCCGAAGCAATTAAAATCGGTCTCTAACCTAGTCTGTTTGTGTGCTATGTATCATAGTCATTATTGACAGTAGAAATTTCCACTTATTTTCAGAAAGATGCATCACTCTTTGCTGCATAAAATCAGCTATTGCCCTTAAAGTCTTATTTATCTTGAGGCCTTAATTAGTTATAGCCCAATTCAGACCATTTTAGATGAGCGTTGAGACCTATTTAAGTGTCTATTTGTACTAAGCGTGATATGTTCTTTGAATTCAATTTATCTTTCATCGATGTGAAAGATGAACCTCTCTTTGGTCGACTGATCCTTGAAAAAGTCCATGAAAGTATGGAAAATATTGACTAGGACCGTCACTAAGCAGCCATGACATCGCTAAGGAAATTAACATTCATCTTCAAACGGTTTTGAGCCATTTCAAAAAGGCTAGCTACAAAAAAAAAGCTCGTTGTTTAGACACCACATGAATTGTGGTTGTCGATTCTTTGCTGAAACGAAACGAAGTCAAACCGTTTCTGGAGCGAATGGTAACAGGAGACGAAAGTGGATCAAATACGACAATAATGTACGAAAAAATCATGGTCCAAACGTGATGAAGCTCAACAAGTAGACGCAGAACTAGAATTGACGCCTCGAAAGGTTATGCTGAGTATTTGGTGGGACTGGGAAGGAATTATATTCTGCTGATTCTGCATTTTACTGTCAACAACCGATGAGATTGCAGCAAGTAATCGAAAACAAAACGGCCTGAAGTGATCAACAGAAAAGGCTTCGTCTTCCATCAGGACAATGCTAGACCACTCACATCTTTGTTGACTCGGCAAAAACTGGGAGAGCTTGGCTGGGAAGTTTTGATACTTCCACCATATAGCTTTGACCTTGCACCGTCGGACTATTATTTGTTTCAGTCAATACAGAACTCCTGTAATGGAGAGAAGCAGAAGCCTGTAAAAATTACTTCTGGCAGTTCGCCGAGAAAGGAGTTTTACGCTGATGGAATATTGCTTATAGCGAAAAAATGGCAGAAAGTGGTCGACTAAAATGGTACTCGTACATATTTGGTATAAATATAAAAAAAAAAAAATAATTTAAGTGTAATTAGAAGTACGAAATGACTTTTTCGACTAACCTATAACTCATATACCTCCTTTCAAAATTTTTTTCCAAATACAAATCTAAACCGGAAGTCTTCGCAATCGCACACACGTTTCCTTAAGCTAATATTATACAACACCAAAAATATATTTGATCGTTAACGAAGTTTTTATATTTACATTTCATAGCTTTTCGTTTATTTGTTTTGTTGCTAGTCAACTTTGTTTTCTAATTTAGCTCGTCTTTTTGTCATTTTGGGCCAACACAAATTCAACTATTTACATATACCTAAACAAAGAGCTTGAGGTGGAGCCACTTGACGAGCCAAATACCGTTTCCGCCTCGTCCACATTAGATCATACTCGACTACAACAACAACAGTTCCATCACTTTGCGCCTGCATCCACTTACACAGAGCGGTGCTGAGCAAACATTAGCGCAGACTATGTCAATGACTTCGCCCACGACGACGACTGTCATCAAAGTTGACTGGCATGTGTTGTAGCGCGTATTTCCGTTGGTTGCGCATTGCTTTGGGGTAATTAAAAGTCAAGTATACGCAGTGTACATCAGCTGTTTTGTTTGATGACTACTGGCTAAAGGCTAGCTGCCATGCGGCAGTAAAGAAAATGTTGGAGCGCGAAAGAGTGGCAGAAGGCGCGCGAGTGAGTAATTGCTCTCGTCAGCTAGTGTGTGTGTGTGTGTGTGTGAGTGACTACTTTGCTGTAATTGTGTTATGTAATTGGATGACAGTATGCTCGTTCAATTTGAAAGAAGTGCACAATAAAATTGTTAATTATTTAGGCACAATTTACTTGATTAGTCGCATAGTGGCGCTGATGTTCGTAAGAGGTGTGCATTCGTGTCTAAAGACACAGTATTTGGCGTTAAGATGTATTGTTTAAAGGCTAGGTCGAGCAGTTCAAATATTGTTGTTGTTTGTGGTTGGTTGTTATTATTTATCTATGATATGTTGTTGCAGTCATTCACCTTGAGATTAATGTAACCATAATTATTCATATTTGAATAACCAAATTGCTTAAATTATACTGTTTTTATTTAGATACTTTCATTGAAGGTAATAGGTGGTATTTGTATTGTAGTGGTAGTGGAATTTAAACAACAAAAGTTTTAGTTCATAGTGTGCCTGCAACGCTTTTTACTGCAAACGAATTAATTACTTGAAAGGTCATGGACTAATGATCAAAAGTAAAATCTGAATAAAATAAATAACTTTGAATAGTAAAAAGAATCCCAGTTTTTGAAATATTGACTTAAAATTTTTCGTATGTGCTTCTCTCTGAAGAAAGCTACTCATTCTATACCTTGTATCACATACCTTTAAGTTTTTGTACAGAAAATTTTTTTATTTAACAAAATATCTTTCCAAATTTTGTGTACAAATCGTGGTGCCTTTGAAGCATGCCACCTTATTACTAAAAATTGTTCGAAACCAATCACAACTGTTTAAATTTCTACGTACCGAATATGCGCACTCCTGTACCTATACCTTGACTTTTGATAGAAAATATCGGTCAAAGCCTGAAATATACATTTGAAATTTGGAAAAAAATCGTTCCTGAAAAAGTCAAAAGAAATACGAGTATGTCTGTGGGTAAAAAGTGGGTTGAATCGTATCAATATTTCCTTGCAATACCTAATATCAAGATTTTCGAACTGCCGGCTGACTTTATACCGCATAAATCGGCCAATATGTTAGTTAATAGTGGTAAAAATTGTTAAAATTAAGCGAAAATTTGACCTTGCCGCATATAACCAATATCATGATTTTCGACTACCTGGTAGCGTATTCCACAATTCCACGTTTTCAATGTGAGAAAAAAAGTTTCAGTACGGCCAAATAGAACTCCTTATTGACCGTTTGTCCCTCTGGAACAAACTCATGATGCATCTTACCACGAATATCGAAAAAAAAAACATTCAGCATCACCTTCATTTTTGAGCGGCTTTGGTGTGGCTTTTTTGGTTTCGCCTCATTTTTTCTCTAAATTCCATTGAATGTCGACTTGATTGCATGTCAAACTCATAAACCCACATCTCATCGGCAGTTATAACGCTCCCCATGAATGTGGGATCAGAATTCTCACAACCAAGTATTTTCAAAGAGATCTGATTACGACACTCTTTTTGAAAAAAATCAGAATTATCGGTAGGACTCAAGAAAGGACGTGTTTATACCCAAAATAACCACCAAAGTTATTCGAACGAATCTCGAGAGATGTCCAGCTCTCTCTAATACTTGCCTGACGATTTTCAAGTATCATATCCTTCACTTTTTGAATATTTTCGTCAGGTGAAGAAGTCGAACGTCGTCCAGAATGATTTACGTCTTTAACGATCTCTCGACCGTATTTGAAGGCTTTGTACCATTCGTTGGTTTGGGTTTTTTATAAAACTGAAGCACCGTAAACATTTTTCAACATTCGCCATGATTCTGCACACGAAATTTGGTTATAAATACAAAATTTGTGACAAATTCTTTCTTCGATATTTTTATCAATTTTAAAAATCGCAACGCACTACTGAGGTCTACCGACTTAAGCGGCTGCTATAAAAACTGGCTGACAGATCGCATACCTTTTTTTGGTAAAAGACTGCCCGTAGTTATTCCTATCAAAGTAAAATAATTTTTTTTGAAATATGGTTCAATATCAATTTCTGAAAATTTTTTTGTCGTAGTGCAATGCCCTACGGATGAACGAATTTCTTCTGGTAAAAAACAGCTTTTTTAAAACAATTTTTTCTCTTAAAAAAGAACTAAATATTTTTTAGAGTTTTTCTTACGAACGTACACTATTAACAAACAAATAGTGAAATTTTTGGAAAACAAATATTCTAAACTCGGCCATAGCGACGCTATTTCAGGTAACCCATTGGAAAAAAGATGCACCCGCGTTGGCAGGATTATTTCTTGCAGGATCATCTAAAGAGAAAAAATACGTGTTTTAGCTAAAACCTTATGTTAGAACTTGGACGAAGGAAAAAAAACTGAGAATTGGCAGACATTTTAACAAAAAAATAAAATTTCAGTGAAAATTTCGCGAAATTTTTTTTTTCAAATAATTGTAATCGAAAAACAAAATATTGTCTTTTTCAGTTTTTTTTCGAGGTGCTGGGCGCTATGGTGATTAATTCGATACTAATGATTTTCTTGAGCTCATCATTCATCCGCACATCGCTTTGATTTACAGAATCTGAACAGATAGCTACTTTCATATAGATCCACCTCTATAGCCATTATAACCACTAAAAAACAATTCCAGAACCATTTCTGTCGACGTTTTCGTTTTGTTTAAAGAATTAAAAAAAGGTTTATCCCCATATTAGTCTGAAATTAATGAGAGAAGAAAATGTATAAAAAAGAATTAACTAAAAAATGAAAAGCATATTCTGATTACAATCAAGCCAGAAATAATGCTTATTAACACAGTTGTGCTTCTAATATTTACAACTAAAGCGCTTGCTACCCCCAACCGCCAAGTACAACTAAAGCTTTTAATTTTGGATTAACTCGAGCCTGATGTGCCACAGAGCACGGACATACTTAGTAATCAACAAAATAGCAGTATAATTACTATTACAAATGCACACACACAGATTTAGCTTCAGAAGAAGCAACAATCAACGAACAGCAATCAAAGTGAGCACAACGTTGCACATGCAAAGCCGAACAACAAGCTCTAACCATAACAAGAAGAGTGTGAATTCCGCTTAAAATAAATTTAATATAATTAACTATGCTCCAATTGCAAGCAATTTATTGTTAGGCGCTTACGTCCATTACACCCAGGACCTCATTAGTTGTACACTTACAGGTATAAGGTAGTGAAGAGAGAGCTGTATGCGAGAGTGAGCAAGGTGTGGCAGCGTGTATGTATTCGAGTAGGGGCTAGAGGGCATTGTGGCAGGAAAGGAAAAATTTACAAATGCCTTTGAGTAATTTTCTGCAAAATCATAGACATTTCTGGTTGCTAAGCTGTTATTTGAGCACAACGTTGAGGCAGAGTGTGAAGCCCCGTGGCAAGGATGCTTCCCCCCGTTCACCGTTGTGAATTAGTAGTGTGGAGTAGTATTTAGTACGGAGTAATTTGGTAGGCTAACAACATGGACTTCACAACTGACAATGCTGTGCCGGCAAATTAGTTATGCCCGGCTGGTGGCATTCAACGATTATTTAGTTTGGTTGTGACTGACTGGCAGGCAGCCTGAGTGAAGGCGAACCATCTTGCTGGCCAATTGTTGTGAGCCGTTGTGTAGCCTTTCATTAAGCCATGCTGCTTGGTAGCTTTGCTGTTGCTTTGTGTAGCTTACTGCATTCTAAACTTTTTTTTAGTAATTTTTGGTGTTGCCCGCAAATTTGCATCTCCGCTTGCCATTTCGGGAATTAAGCCCTGAAGCAAAATTTTCAGTTGTTTGTAGTGCTTCAAATACGTAAGACGCCTGCATGTGAGTGTCAGTAAGTATATAAAGGGGAAATGTGTTGTAATTGCAGCCGAAGAGAAGGGCAAGGAAAATTGTGTGGTTTCTAATTTTCACTCTGAAATGTCACATGACGTTTTTAAATAGCAAATTGCTGAAATGTAAATGAACGACTGAAAAGGAAGGCCTTTAAGCATAAACACATAAAGTGAGCTATGTTAGTAAAAGAGAATGCGGCAAGCACAGGTGGCAACCATAAATAGGTGGGCACTGAGTGCCGTTAAAAGTGTTGTCAACTCGTTGCCGTTGTTGCAGCTGTGAACAGCCAAACGCCTACAAATTTTCCACAACGCCAAAAACAAATTCATTCTAAAACACTGGAAAAGCAGCCAGTCTTACATGGGGGAAGAGGCACTTCTTTTGGGCACTTGCAACACACACTCCATTCATATATAATTTAGTTTTTTTTAGCAGCGTAAAGGTACCGGAAATTGTTATAAAACTTGTTAGAAACTTTTTCGCTTGTCTGAAGTCTTTTTTGTCAGCTGTGTAGCCACGAGTCTAATCTTGCCAATACTACATGTTCTATACATTTATCGATTTTTTCCCTTTGTTGGTGAACAAGTTGAAATGCTCGCATATGCTAGCCAAGCCAAAGTTGAACGTGTTGAAATATGGTGAAAAGAATTTGTTAACAAGCGAAAAAAATTAAAAACAGGAAAACCAGGATATTGCGAGGATATGTCAGGCGCACCAGCACACACATTGAATGCTTGTCTGTGCAAGCTGTTGATTTTTCCGGTTTGTGCGGCACGAACGTACATGAGTTTTGCAGCGCTCTGGCTTGTAGTTGGGGTAATCGAAAATTTTTAATAAACAAACACGACAAGAATTTTCCGAAAGATATATGTACTTTTGTTGTTCGGCATCAAAAATTAAAATTGAAGCAGACAATTTTGCAAAAAACAAGAGAATGAAAAGAGTCAAGTTGAAAGCGGCCGAATCGACTGAGTCAACTAATTATGCTGGAAAAACTTTGGACTAGAAGAGTCCAAAAATCAGAGAATTAATCTGGGTTAATGAAAAAATGAAAAGTTGAAAACAGAATGCTAATATTTCTGAATACACATGCTAACTAAAAAACAAAAAGAAAAAAATCGAAAGGCTTTCAAATAATTAATTATTCAATTTGCATTTAGTTGTTTATTTCAATTGTGCTGACAGTCTACATCAAATTGATTGACATGCACAAATTTGACTTTTTCAACAAGTCGCCAATTAGTCACTAAAAATGGTGTCATTATTCATTTTTTGTATTTATTTGAGAATGAATGTTACTATAATAAAAAGCAACATAAATGGTATTTTTTAGACATGTGTTTTTCAGGCTTTGTTATAAAGATGATGAATTGACATTTTGTTTTAAAATTGATTTTCATTGGTGGTTGGAATAAATTTTAATCCGGCGGCCCAATTTCCGGCCTCTTTTTGCAGCAATTCGGGCCAGATGTTAGCACTAACGCGCCGAATATTTTCTTTCAAGGCGTCAAAGTCAAAAATTTCGGGCGAGTGACTTGTAAATGTCAGTCGAACGACTTAATTTTCGACCACTTTTTGGAGCAATTCGAGCCGAATGCGAGCAATAACGCGTCAATCGTTTTAGGTTAATCTGCGTAGACAGGCGACTCACACATAACCTCACAAAAATGGTCTAGTGATGTTAAATCGACTGCCTTAAAGGCCTCTCCACAGGCGAGATAATGCGCATACCTAAAGTTTCCTTCAGTGAGATGATCGTTTCGCGTTCTTTAAGAGACGTATCGCCGTCTTGTTCCAACCAAAGATCGTCGACATCGATATGCTTCAAATCAGCGTTTCCCATTGACTAGACTAAATTTTGGCTTTATTTTTAATAAAGTACGAGTATCAGTGATGCCCAATCCCCATGAAGAATAATAAACAGAGCCAATTTGAGCATGTAAAGACATCTCAACAACGGCTTGCGGATTGTCTGATGATCACTCCATATGCACCTTTTTATTGATGGACTGTTTCTTGCAAAAACTGAGATAGGAGGCCATTTCGTTTTGGACACTTAATGGGCGGTCAGCTTCAATTATTTCACGAGTTGGATTTTGTAAGCCCGAAAATCATGACCCTCCCCAAAGTCGTCCGTAAAGTGGATTATCATACCTCTTTCTGGACACGATGGCGGATGGACTCATTCTGCTCTTCTTCGATAGTCAGCTTTACAGCATGTGATGGGAGGATGATCCTTGGTTGTTCGAATTACCGACTCTGCTAGGCCAATATGTGGACCGAATATCGAACTGAGCCATTATTTTGGTGTTTTAATTTTGATGATTTACAAACATTGGACTGTAGTAAGTATATTTATTATGAAATGGCAAACTAAGTTGAATGTAAATTCAGTAACAGTTGTTAAAAGGACCAACTATAAAATAAGTATTGGCTCATTGACAATCACATGTATAAATAAACACCCGTTATAATACAATAGGTAGGGGTTTTTTCTTTTTTTGAAAAATAAACTTTATTCAATTATCTACCTTAATACTGTCGCCTCCAAAATAGTCCCCATTCGATATTATGCACTAATGTCAGCGCTTCTTCCAATCGTCGAAACACTTCTCATACTCAATTTTGTTGGGTATAGTCTTTAGCTCCTTCAGCGATTCGAGCTGCGACATTGTTACTGTATGTTTTTTGGCCCAGAATTCACGAACAAAAAATGATTTGTGAGTTTTTAGTTAACAAAAACGCAAAACTCATAAGAACACGAACCTTAGCAGCTGCTACGTAGGCTGCCTTTTATGTTTCAGGATTTGGCAACACTAATGTTGCAATCTGAAAACTCATAATTTTATCGTAAAGGCTGACGTTTTTGAGGGTATGCGTACTAGAACGTTTTGACATACGTGCGCTATTGGTGTTGTTTACAGTAACTGAAAATATTCTTCTCGACCAAAAAATGAAATAAATTGGAACTTTTTCGTGGCATTATTTTTTTTTTTTGCAAATTTCGGGTGGATTAATTCATCAATAGTGCATAGATGAACGTGCAGACAAAGTAAACAATAAATACCGTTATTTCCTAAACACGCCTCATATATTCTGGCTGATTGTTCCACTGGAATTTAATTGTAAGAAATTTTTAGATTATACTCATTGGCTTAAGCGGATACTCTATTAGGAGTAGGAAATCATAGGACGAAAATACTTATTAGCTGAAAATAGTTTGTCATATTCATAAATTGGTTCACAGAAATTCCTCGTTAAAATAAATATTATATATTCGATATCTGCCAATAAATATGCAGTTCTATAATTTTTTTTACAAACAGCAAAAAAATTCCCTTCAAAGTTAATATGTAAAATAGCAACATGTGAACTATAAAACTATGCAAATCAAAGGTTTACGCTACCAATAAGTTTTTATAAAAAATCGCATTACTTTTACCCATTTTTGCCAATAACTATAAAATGTATGCGTAAAAAGGTTAGTTGGCTTACTTATCCATTTTATTTAAGCTGATTTCGAAAAGTTTTATCAACATTTTGCACCATATTCCCATTTGGATATTTATTAGAAGTAAGAAAACTTGTTTGTAGCAACAACAACAGCGTTGCAAATTATAACACAGCGTTTCTCGTACCAACCCACATGTACAATTACCGTACACTGTATAGCTGTGTGCATAATACATGGAATTAAAAGTTTTTAAACCAATATTTGCATACTCCATACACATTTACTAACAAACATACGTATGTACATATGTATGCATATATTTGCCTTACAAAAACTTACGAAAAAACTTTGAAGGAGCTTACGAAATTTGAGCACCTAATTGGAGTTTTGGATTGACAGTTCAACCCTCGTTTCGTAGCTGTCATGTTGACCCCTTAGTTGAGCAACTGCATTGTTTGTATTAATACAAAATGTCGAGCTTTGTTCGAATTTCTAAATGGATTCGCTGTAATTTATACTTTTTAATATCTATACATGTGTCTAAATAAAGGGTGCTACTATTTGGAACTTATTTTGTTTCTGCTAAGTTGGAGAGTACGAATAATATTCGCGCTTTTAAAAAAAATCCATTGGCGCGAAGAGTACGGTTAAGCTCTAAAGTTTGGAATGCGAGACTTAAAGTTGAAAAAAAAAAACATTTAATTTTTTGATGCCGGAGAAAATTTTATATCGCACCCTTTTCGCTGTATAGTACGTTGTAACATAGACTGCAGGGTTTTCATGTTAGTAGCCGGTTAAGAACTGTTAGTTTTACTATCTTTCGTTAGGAAGAATTATTGATGAGTGTTCGACAAGAAGATTAACACGAATGTGGAAAGAATAATTGCTAGGGAAGCTAAATACATGAAATGAAGAAACAAGTTTAGACCAACTGTAGCAGCGATGGTGAGACCAAAATTTTTATACCTCGAACGGGATGTATTGGGTAGTCGAAAAAATCTTTTCGTATTTCTAATTAAACATCAAATTATTTTTTTTATATTTATATTGACCTCTAATGAACCAAATATGTATTATCTTGGAGGACCGATTTTTGCCATTTTTCTACTGTAGACAATATTACATCAGGGTGAAACTTTTCTGGTTTCTCGGCGAAAAACTGCGAAAAGTAATTTTCACAAGCTTCTCTTGAAGCCAAATTTACTCCATTGAGCGAGTTCTGCATTTATCGAAACAAAAGGTAGTTCGATGGTGCAAGGTTAAGGCTATGTGATGGATGCATCTAAACTTCCCAGCCAAGCTCTCCCAGTTTTTCGCTAGTCATCAAAAATGAAAATGTGTGTGTTCTAGCGTTGTGCTGACGGATGACGAAGCCATTTCTGGTGTTCAGTTCTGGTCTTTTTTTCGACTGCTTGTTTCAATCTCATCAGTAGTTCACAGTATGTAAAATGTAAAATCAATCGTTCGAACAGGCTGGAGCAGCGCATAGTGGATGATTCCTTTTCAGTCTCACCAAGCACTCAGCATAACCCTTCGAGTCGTCAATCCTGACTTTGCGACCGTTTGTTGAGCTTCATCACGCTTGGGCCATGATTTTTTCGTACATTATTGTTGTATTTGATCCACTTTTTGTCTTCTGTAACCACTCACTGCAAAAGTGGTTCGATTTCAATTCTTTTCAGCAAAGAATCACCGATGTTAATTCGGTCCATTAAATTTTTCACAGATAATTAATGTGGTACCCCAACATGGTTCGATGGTTCGAAACCATTTCTTTGGTGATATCATGGCTGCATATGTGACGGTCCCGTTGAATACTTTCTATAATTTCATCGACTTTTTCAACGATAGGTCGATCAGAGCAAGGTGCATCTTTCACATCGAAATTTCCGGAACGAAAGCGAGCGAACCATTGTTGTGCTACGCAAACTGATACTGAATCGTCTCCGTAAACTTCACAAATTTCATTGGCGGCTTGCGTGACATTCTTCACTTTCTTACACAAATCTCAAAATATAACGAATTTTTCATTATTTTCACTTATTTTAGAATAGCAGTAACTTTTTTCCAAATGCCCCGAAATTAATTTTTTTTCATTAAATGAAGTTTAAAATCTTACTTTTTCAACACTATATGGAATTTGTTTGATGGTAATAGAGATATACGACAGAAACGACCACTTTTAATAAAATACGAAAAAATTTTTTCCACAACCCAATATTAGAGATATTACATTACAGTTTTTGAAAATTTTGGAATACAGATTTTAGTAAAAAATATTAAAAAACCTATCGAAGCATTTAGAAGACCATGTATATATTTTAAAAGCAATTTTTTGGTTTTTAATTATCAAGTGCTTTAACAGTTAAATGGACCACCTATCTGTCAGTTGTTGTTACAATAGCACCAATACTAGTAAAAAATGTTTATACTCTATACATATTAATATTTTTTTCTGAAGTCACGAATACATAGCAAAACCGCACAAAAATTCCATGCAAATGAATGCGGATTAGAACGCAAGAGATTGGATAAAAATAAACCAGCAACACAAAAGCTTTGAAAAATCCACAACAAAACGTGCCATTGTTCTCTCTATATTTTCACACACACCCAATGCCATTTTCTCGCATAACAAAATGAATTCCGTAAAGTTTTGCGTGAATATTTGGCGCTTCTTAACTTTTTTTTGGTGTTCAACTGACAGAAAGTTTCAGCTCTTGCGGCGTTCACAAACGCTTAGCCATTTTGACAATACGAAAAATGGACTTTGAGCGCATTTGCCAATTTAAGTGAATCCGAGTGCGGAATATAAACGAAAACCAATTTTCGAAATTGTCTAAAATAGCAGTAAAACTTAGACCAATATAAAACGCGGCATGCAAACGAAATGCGAACTAGTTTGGGGAATGCAAAAGGCAAGGGTATGTACATAAAGTGGAAGAGAGTTTGAATTTGAAAAAAGCTTTAAAGTAAGAGAGTGTGATTTGCATTTTTGCCAATTATTCGTACTTCATTTCCTATCTTTGTTTTTCGTTAAATTATGTAATGGTTGTTTTTACTTAACGTCGGACCACACGTTACAAAAGATCGAAAAATTCCATTTCGAGTTAATCTATTTTTCTAAAGAAAATAACAGAAACTTAAAATTTAATGGGGAATTTTTAAAATCATTCGAAAGAACATCCTTTGGCATTTATCTTTCAAATAGTGGCCGCGGCTACTTCTCACAGCGGCCAATCGACCCGCTCAAAACGTGAAATTATCTGCTCACCGAAGTGTTCTCTCAATAAATCCATTTACTGATGCGATGTGTGGGAGGTGGCAACGTCTTGTTGAAGCCAATTATCACCGTGATCAAATTCAAAATTGGCTCGAAAACGTCAGATCTTCTTGAAACTTTTCAAGACCCCATAGAGCGAAGTGATATCGCTTGGTAAGGGCAAGCGGCTTCAGTTCAATTTAAGATCTCAACGTAAAATGCACCTAGTCGTTCTATACATTAGTCGAAAAAAAAAGCCAAATGAAAAAATTACCTCCATTTGGAAGGTCATGCGACGAATAAAACTAGAACTACGCGCTTTCAGCGCCAACTAGCGAAAATACCGCAAGACTTTTTTGAGTTTTGAGTTTGAGCTTTCACAAAAGCTTGCATTGAGCTATATGAGATAATTTTCCTAACACATGTAAATAAGAGTTTCCAAATCATTTGATATTAGCATAATAATATTGTGGCTTGCAAATTGCTTGCACAGCGCCACCCATCGGAAACCAAAATATGAACCGTAACATACTTGCTTATAAAAAGAAAAAATTTCTTCTAAAACACCGAACGCATTTCGAGATTTTAACGTCCTTTACGTAACCACCATTACAATATTGCTAACCTTGCTGTAATAATAAAAAAACCACCCGCTGCGTTAAAGGTTGCTGGGTGAAAATGTCATTGAAAGTTTAGTCTGCCACCACCACACCACGGCTGTCTACATTCAGCACACCATGGTGTCTCAGGAGAGCAGCGCCACAACTCCCTAAGTGATAGAACTGTCTGCTGCATTACTCGCGCTATGAAAAAGGCTTCGCTGTTCGAATGCTCAATGAACGTTAGTCATTAGTATAATTTAACTTTACACAACGACTTGCGCCGCCCAATGTTTTACCTCACCCGAACGCTTGCCTCTTTACGTTGGCCACGCTCATTTTGCGCTTCGCTTGCCGTATGACGTTTTGTGTAGCTCCTTCGCTTTTAGCAAATAGTTTTCGAACACGAAAACGATATACTTGGCCTTCATCATGCCACCTTAGTTGCTGCTTGCAACAATAAAAAACAAAAAAAAATTTGCTGCAGCAACAACATGCGCAGCATTTCATAAGAATAGTTTAAGCGCTGCAAATGTCAAGCGTGGCGAAATTGAAAACACAAAAAACTGTGGAAAAACCAACAAAAAGTGCGAGCAAGCGTAAAAGGTGTCACAAAAAATTCCCCCGCGAAGTGAAAATATCACACAGCAGCAAAGCAGTGTTGCGCCGGAAATGGGTTAAGCAGCAGCTGTTCTCGGGTACGCGATTCAACGTCAGTTCAATTGTCGCAGCTCGCTGTTGGAATTCTTCTGCTAGTCGCCTTGACATTTCGCATGCTATTTTTTGCACTTTTTCCAGTGAAATTCACTATCGAGCGCAACAACGATTACATGTTTATTGCCTGCATACTGGCTCAACATGACGTATGAGCAACATTTGTGGGTTGAGTTGCTGATTCGTGGAAAATCACTTTTAATTGAACACTTTTTGCCACTTTATTCGCCGGAATGCTTTATACAAAAATGCAGTAAAATCGCTGCGCCCCTTTTAAATGTGCTAATTGTTTTCACTGCCTGCAGCAGCAATGTGTTAGTTACGTCGCATGCTGGCGGCACTGACGCAAACGGAAGGCAATGCAAGTAAACGCTAATTAAAATTGGCTATTTAATGGCTGTGCAAAATAAGCGCGAAGGAAGTAGAAAAGACTAATGGTGTAAATTAAAATCAATGCAACTGAATAATTGTTTATGTCTATACACAGCACAACATTAATGGTGATGCTATGACCTTCGCTAATATATTTTCATGCTTCATGTTTGAAAACAGACATTAATTTATAGTAAAACTTGTGACCTTTCAACATTTTAAAATTATACTGTACATATTTAGAAACCGCTAAAAGCTTTTTCGTTTGCCAGAAAGTATTGGTATGATGCCTAAAATCATTGATTATTCCATACAGATCTGATTTAACGGAAACAGAAAATTTTCATTTACCATATTGTTGTTTAACGACAGTCAGTTAATATAATTTTATTATAATATATATATAATAATTTTATTAATATTGAAAATGCAACACAACTCTGAAAGATCTTTTTTCAAATAAATAACTTCTGAAGTCAAAATAAGCGTATACTTCGAAAGTTTGCATTGAGCTTTCACTTAACTTTGTACGTTTCTACGATTTTTCTACTATTAAACATTATAAATTCTTAAAAGCTCTTTCATAGTATAAATACCTTCAAAGATTTGCCTTAGAAGTAATATTCTCAAAATCTTATCTTGTTAAAGCTTTAAATGAGCTTTCACAAAGGCATGTGTTGAAATGTATGCATTTCTTTCCCGACAGAAGTATTTTCGTAGTTCATCATGAGCTTACACTTTGAAAGATTACATTGAGCTTTCTTATAACTCTCACAGACATATTTATAGTACACTTTTCCTGACATAAGTACTTTTGCAAGTAGTTTCAATCTTATACTTTGAAAGTTTACATTAAGCTTTCCCGAAAGTTGGGCATTGAAGAATTAAGCGCTTCCAAATTCTTAAAAGCTTTTCATAGCATAAATAGTTTTGAATGTTTTCTGTAATATATTATCAAAAGCTTACATTGTAAAAGCTTTGAATGAGCTTTCACAACAAGCGAAATAAATGAAATTGTCCCCTTGACGAAAGTACATTCCGAGGGCATTATAAGCTAACACTTTAAAAGTTTGGATTAAGCTTTCACAAAAGCTTGAATTGAATTATATGAGACACTTTTTCTGAAATAAGTATTTTGGCAGGTCAAGCTTTCACAAAAGTTTTGCCTTTCACGTATTAAATACTAAAAAATTCTTAAAAGCTTTTTAATGGTACAAATACTTTCGAAGGTTTGCCGTAGTAAATTATCAAAAGTTGACATTGTAAAAGCTTTGAATGGGCTTTCCCTAAACCTTGCTAAGAAATTTATAAATTTTTTTTCTACTTATAAGTACTTTCGGTGGTCTTCGGAAGCTTATATTTTGGAAGTTAACTTTGAGCTTTCACGAAACTTTTTCCTATTAAACACTCTATTTAAGTCACTTCCTATTTTTTGACTACAGGAAGTAATTCATTACGTTATTTACCGTTATTTCTTAAGAAATTCGTAAGTGCAGCTGCCGGAAACTTCCTTTCTTAAAAAAGAAGTGATAAAGTTGTCGCATGTCAAGCTCACATACAAGCGAGAAAACACTGTCACAAAAGCTCTTGAAAATTAGGCGAGCACACCTGAGTTTTATATATTTGCAGCGCACATGTGACTAGCTAAGCGTGCACATGGGTATTTACGAGCGCAGCGCATTGTTGTTAAAACTAATACACATACATACATATTCAAATGTGTGTGGCAGTGTTTGTCCACATAGATTTGTTTAAAAATAGCGAATAAACGCTCGCAGTGCTGAGTGAATGAACTTTTTGTATGCTTAACGGCACCCAAATACAAATATATGTATGTATATGTGTATATGTCTAGTACAATAAGTAACTGCATATGTGCGAATGCCACCGACAGAACACTAACACTTATGCATACGGCAGTCCAAACTAAGCGGCACTAACAAATGACAGCTTGGCACTACAAAGTACAATACACTTGCATAAATATGTCTGCAGATTTACATACAAGCGTGTATATACATACATATATATGCAATGATTTATATTTGCTTTTCAGTATATATACACACTCATATATACATATATGATGTGCACTTGTGTATATCTGTGACAAAACTAAATTGGAGTAGTGTCTGTGACAAGTCAGTCAACCAGTCAGCCGTTGACTTGGATAGCTAGTTGGTTTGGCTGCTAGTTTGCTGATTGTTTTACCGTTAGGTTAGGCTTTGTTTTGCTACGTGCTTAAGGACATTTTTACTAGTGAAGCTGCTGCAATCCACCAACACAAGAGTGCCGACATACAACTTCGCAGGACATTCGTTGTTGTTTGTGTTGGAAGAAACTCCTCCTCGGCACTTGTACTCGTTACATCAAAGCTATTATAACGGGTGATTTTTTTGAGGTTAGGATTTTCATGCAGTAGTATTTGACAGATCACGTGGGATGTCAGACATGGTGTCAAAGAGAAAGATGCTCAGTATGCTTTGACATTTCATCATGAATAGACTTACTAACGAGCAACGCTTGCAAATCATTGAATTTTATTACCAAAATCAGTGTTCGGTTCGAAATGTGTTTCGCGTCCGTGTCCGATGAGCGATGAGGCTCATTTCTGGTTGAATGGCTACGTAAATAAGCAAAATTGCCGCATTTGGGGTGAAGAGCAACCAGAAGCCGTTCAAGAACTGCCCATGCATCCCGAAAAATGCACTGTTTGGTGTGGTTTGTACGCTGGTGGAATCATTGGACCGTATTTTTTCAAAGATGCTGTTGGACGCAACGTTACGGTGAATGGCGATCGCTATCGTTCGATGCTAACAAACTTTTTGTTGCCAAAAATGGAAGAACTGAACTTGGTTGACATGTGGTTTCAACAAGATGGCGCTACATGCCACACAGCTCGCGATTCTATGGCCATTTTGAGGGAAAACTTCGGACAACAATTCATCTCAAGAAATGGACCCGTAAGTTGGCCACCAAGATCATGCGATTTAACGCCTTTAGACTATTTTTTGTGGGGCTACGTCAAGTCTAAAGTCTACAGAAATAAGCCAGCAACTATTCCAGCTTTGGAAGACAACATTTCCGAAGAAATTCGGGCTATTCCGGCCGAAATGCTCGAAAAAGTTGCCCAAAATTGGACTTTCCGAATGGACCACCTAAGACGCAGCCGCGGTCAACATTTAAATGAAATTATCTTCAAAAAGTAAATGTCATGAACCAATCTAACGTTTCAAATAAAGAACCGATGAGATTTTGCAAATTTTATGCGCTTTTTTTTTTTTTAAAGTTATCAAGCTCTTAAAAAATCACCCTATAGTTTTGCACTCTAGTGTTGTCACTTGCAAATGGACCGCGTTGGTTCTTAGCTAGTTTGAAGTGCTGACAAATATTTTCATCGTACTTAAAGCCTCCGACTTGCAAACCCCCAATTTATTTGTAGGTATATATGGTATATATACTGTACATATGTATGTATGTCATATATAAATTCGCAGAGTTTGCATATCCTTCGAAGCACGCTTGCTAAATTTAGCGGATTACTGCTAATTGAATGAAAACATTATACATATTAACTTATACGCCAAGGAGGTCGGAGGCAGAACTGCTTCCTTGGCATACCCAAAAAATTTCGTTAAACAATCTGTAAATTGATCTTCTTCTTCTTCATTAGCGGTATCAACGTGGTAAAGTGCTCCTATAAAGCTTGAAATTGAGATAAAAAACTAAAGTTTGGGTCTTAGGAATTAGTCAACGAGTTTGGGTACATACCATTATCTTGGTATTCGTACGTTATTTTGGGGAAACGTTCATCATCGGATTACAAAGACACTAACTTTCCATACATCACAATTTACAAGTGAAAATTGATGAAATTTGTGGATCTCAGTGTCTGTGGTTGACTTTTTTTTTCGAAAATACCATCAGTTGAATCAAAACATGTGATATTTTAATGAAACCAAATGAATGTGTTTTCTTTACCATGAAATAAACTGGTATAGACCTCGGTCTAATCACATATCCCCAAAATAGTAACTTCGGATTTTAAGATTGAGCTTCTCCTGATCCCTATGAAATGTCAATAATACGAATGTGTGAGCTCGAATCGAATGCGAAAAGAGAAAATTGTTTTATGCTACCCTCGACTATGTGCGTAGATAAAATAATTAATTTCACTTTTATAGTGGTTCTTTGTCCTAATTTCAAACAAATTTTCACCTTCTAAGTTTTCCTAATACTTCTTTTATTAAGTTCTTAATCTCAGTTTTCGACAGTATTGAGTCAAGTTTTCTCAATAACCTCACTTTCGATACCCTCGTAAACATGTAAACCCAATTATCGAGTTAATTGAGAATCTTACGTAAAAGGTGAGAAGCCTTGCCGCAAACGTCAGTGACCATTAGCGAAGTCAAAAACTTCCAAGCACAATAAAGGTTGCTGACTTCGCTAAAGATGAACTACAGGTTTGGTAACTGCTCCAAAGGCCACTGACGTCGAAAAGTCTCCCGCTTATAATAAATAAATGGTCACTGACACCAAAAAAGGTCAGGGAATGGGTTTTAAGGTAGATAACCGGCTCTTTGACCTTACCCTAAGAAAGTTTGCTTTACTCGCTAAAAGTAATTGTCTTCAACAAAGATCATTGATTCCAGAAGAGTTGTTATTTTCAAAAAACTTTTGAACACGGATATAAAGGTGGCTTTTCAACTTAGCTTGAAGAATGTTACACGGGTTTCCTCGGGTAAAAAACAAACTTTTTGCAACAGTTTTTTCTCATATAAATAATGAAATATTTTATTAAAATCTTTTACTGTTACACATACACTACACTTGTACATACACTATTGAAAAAGAAATTCTGACATTTTTAGAAAAAAAATATTTTCAACTCGGCCATTGGGACGTCTATTTCAGTGACTTCTTGCAAAGAACATGCGATCCTCAAAGTGAAAAAATACGTGTTTTAGTTAAAATCTTAACTTGGACGAAGGGAATAAACTGAAAATTGAATTTTCCAATCAAATAAAGAAGGATTAAATTTCATGTTTGAATTTTCAAAAACGTTGCAGTTGATGTGTGATTTGAGTAGTTTTCCACTCGTCAATCATATCTCTGTTGCTTGGGAATTTATAGCTTTAAAGCTTTCAGTGCTAGCTTCCTTATCATAACTCAGTAGCCTTAATTAATAAAGTTAAGTTGCAAGAAAGAAATGCCATTCCACTCTAAAAAATAGCAATTTTATTGCCACTAAACAGCTGCTGCAACTATATGAGATGAGAGAAGAGACAGTACGAAGCAAGAAAATAGATTTTTACTGCAACTTAATCAAAGACATTGCAAAAGCAAAAACAAAAACCTGCTCTAAACTGCTGCTAAGACAAATAATCATAATTTCTGTAATGAATGCATGTAAGTCGTAGAGACCTGCAGCAATGGCAAACCTTAAACGTCTTACGTATCTTTTATTCTTTCTTTTTTTTTGCATGAAATAGAGTACAACTTTAGCAATATTATTTGCAAAATTCATAAAGTTTTTTATGACTTGCGTCAGAGTTTTATGACCACTTTGCTACAACGCAGCTGCCGGCTGCCATCTGCAAAGTAAGCGAAAGCCTTATCTAAGCGAGCTGCCCGTGTTGCAAGCACACATACACAAACACATATATGTATGTCTGTATGTGTTAGTACTAGCTTGTCGTCCGGATTGTATGTAGTAAATCTAAAATTTCTTGTTCGTACAACGCTTCGTGCTCCTGCTGCTGCTCCTGGCGCTGGCGACTGATGGCTGCCGCTGATGTTGACGTAAATTCTAAATGTTCCGTTGGACTTCGTGCGCTGCAATGTATTTGATTGCATGCGAATAGGAAATGCGAAAACTGTGAGAAAGGTAATAGCTGTGGCCATTTCGCTCTTCTTGCAATTTTAATCTTTTAATTTTTTTCCTGCTCTGAAATGTGTCACTCTCCAATATACTAAGGAGCACTAAGTAATTGTGTCATTTAATATACATGTGTATACGAGTATATTTAGTATAAATAACTGCAATTATTTTTTTATAACTGTCAGTTGCCGGCAAAATGTCACATGTCCAATCGTATCGCCGATGTACCACAGTTGTCACACACACAGCTTTTGGAAAAAAAAATTTTATGATTTTCGCTTTAATTTTATATGCCACGTAATTCCATATAGCATATGTGTATGTATGTATGTATGTATGTATGTATTATATGTCCAACGTCGCTAAGCCACAATATCAATTCAATTAAGTAGTGCGCTTCTTCTACCCTCACCTGTGTGCTTGCAACATGCTCCCGCATGCTTATGAATGCTTTATGAAGTCGAAGTTATAAGTGAAAAATTATCCTCACGTTTCTGACAATGCAATGTCAGCGCGTGCGTTTCGTGAAATGAATTAGCAAAGCGAGCATGTAAGCTTGTGCTGTTTATACCTGTCCTCAGTTAATATACTATTAGTATATTCACATGGTTGTCTGGAAACTGTATAGGTTAGGGTAACTAAGCTATGATTAACAAGTTAAGAAACGATTTGTTCCGAAAAAAAATCTCAAACACATCAAATGTACTTATTTGCAGGTGTACTTTATTATAGTTAAAGTTATATTAGATTTAAGAATATTTTTACTTTCTAACTCCCACAAAGCTTTCTAAAGTAGGTTTTCCGTATGATCCGGTTATGTTTCTTAGTTCCTCAATATCTTTGGATCATCTGAGCTAAATGCAAAAAAAGAAAGTCTCACAGAATTTGACACATGAACACTATATTTTCTGGATAATGAAAACAATGTTGTTTTTATTTTTTTTCAAAAAGCTTCGATGGCAACAGAATTTATAGGACAGAATGATTGTAAATCCTGGTGGCTTTTGCAAAATAAACCCTTATTTCTTCCGTGACTTCGAAAAGCTTTTTCGTTTAGCAGTAAGTATTAGTATGATGGCTTAAATCATTGATTACTCTTTACAGGTCTAAATTAATGATAATTATTTAATGATAACAGAATATTTTCCTTCACCATATTGTTTGTTTGAAGTTAATATAATTTTTATTAATATTTGAGAGCTTTCATAAAATATTGTGGTGAAATGTGTGCAATTTTTGTTTTGACTTCAGTAATTTTGGAGGTCAAAATGAGCTTACACTTCCAAAGTTTACATAGAGCTTTCACGAAAGGTTTTTATACTTCTATGACTAAACACTTACAAATTCGTAAAATCTTTGGGTAGTATAAGTACTTTCGTATTTTAGCCATATACAATGATTGGCTTATATTTTGAACTTTGGATGAGCTTTCACAAAAGCTTGCGTCAAGATATATATATAAATTTTGAAAGTTTACATTGAACTTTCACAAAAGTTTGTCCGTTTCTACTCACAAATTCTTAAAAGCTTTTTTTAGCATAAGTACTTTCGTATTTTGGCCGGTGTTTATTATGATTGACTTGCATTGTAAGTTTTGGATAAGCTTTCAGTTATTATGAAACGGTGAATACGGTGAAAAATATAAAAAAATTTCCTTGAAATTACAATGAGCTTTTATAAAAGCTTGCGTTGAAATATATAAATACATATTCCTCTTGACTTAAGTGCATTCGGAGGTCACCATAAGCTCACACTTTGAAAGCTTACATTGAGCTTTCACGAAAGTTTTGCAGTAAAGTTTCTAGGATTAAACACTTAGAATATCTTAAAAGCTTTTTCATGATATAAATACATTCGAAGGTTTGCCGCAGTTTATCATCAGAAGCTTACATTGTAAAAGCTTTGAATGAGCTTTCACAAAAGCTTGGATTGAAATATATGATTTTTTTTTTTTTTTGGTTTGACATAAGTACTTTCGCAGCTTAGTTCATATCACTGCTGTATGCTTAAGTAATTCGATATATTACTATTCTATTCTAGTCGACTATTTATTCTGAGACTGAACCATTTGCTTGGACAATAATCCAAGTGACTTGATCCGATATCGGTGGTTTCCACAAAAGAGCTTTTTCTTAAAAGGAAATTTACATGTACAAAATTTTAGTTCGATATCTCAAAAACTGAGCGATTAGTAGAACAATATAAATATATTTCGCAGAGCAACGTAATTGCAATCGAGCTTAAAGCCCCACAACTTAAACACGTCTTCGCCATGCTTGCGTAATTTCGCCGGCAAACCACTTGATATGCATTTATTTTCCATTACCTGTACTCTATTAATTATTTTCAAGTTACCGCTGTCGCAACCTGACACCGAACTGATGTCGCCTCAAGACAAGCAGCTGGTAGCTAACAACGCAACGAAACACCCAACTTCATATTTCTTTATGAAGTAAGTTAAATAACTTTGAACTTGAACTTTTTAGTACATAAAGTTTTCATAGCAGCAGCTAGTTTTCTTTAAAATTTCCGCATTGCTCCTTCGTACAATGTAAATAATTAATTTGTGTATTGGTGCAGTGTCACTAGCAGCGTTGCCGCAGCGTTAGCAATACTTGAAGACGATATTAAATACAAGCTGCATAGAGAATATGGCACTACTTCATACCGCACATAGTTTGTGTACATATATAGCACGTGTATATGCAATATAATAGTAGTTGTGTGTGTGTACTCGCTTTTGTTCGCCTTGCTGCACATAAATTGCATTTGTTTGCACCTAAGCCTGCACAATACCTATACGTTGTGCCTGCATTGTTCAACCGGGCGTATGAGTAATATTTAGTTAGCACTTAGCACACATGGGTGTGTGTACCTTTATGCATGTGTATATATTATTGCTTAGTTGAGGCGTGTAAATATGACTTGGTGGTATTATTATTGACGTTAATGTCAAGGTCAGCAAGTGAATTGAATATGAAATATTAAATTTCATTAAATGCATGCACATACATACTTATATATTAGAGCGGGTCGATTTTTTTAGTAAAAAATATATGCGGGAAATATTTTACATAACATTTTGCACTATTTTGCATAAGAAACTATGGTCCTAAAAATGGTTTCGTGCCAGCGATTTTCAAGACGAAGTTTTGCAAACCTGAATAATCGGTTGCATGGGATATAGTTGTCCGATTCGACCGATTCCGACAAAAAAACTACCAAACAAATTTTTATGAACCCTAAAAAACTTCGCCTTAAACCTCACTGACTTGATACATTTTAGACCCATAGCCTCTCAGGTAAAGCTATTCAGAATAATCCGTATAACATTTCCTGCTTTAGCGAATTTTTCGTTTTTGTTGGCATCCTGTAAATCGACCCGCTCTAATATACGCATTTATGCAAGTAATTGATAAATAATAAGTTTAATATAACAATTTTGAAAGTTTTTTATTTCAAAAAAAAAAAAAATTATTTGTTCCAAAATTCATATCGTAAGTAAAAATAACCCATTATATGTGCTTGAGTGACTATCAAAGATACTGCGAGCTCGTCTTGTATTTGGCAACAAACTTCAAAGTCATTTTGGCAAAGTCGCTCAGCTAAAGCATGTTCACCAAAGTTCCACCAAAATACGATTACTTATACGATGAGTAATAGGGTCTCTCACCCAAAGTGGTCCTCTGGCTCTACGACCCCATAGTCAAGCCTATTATGTACAATGGAGTCTTTATGTGGTGAGGGGTTTAGAAAAGGCCACACTTGCCAAGAAACTTGAGAGCGTTCAACTCACGGTGCTCATCAGCAGTTGTGCTGCACTAAAGTACACTCCAACCATGGCACTTAACTCCATCTTTTACATATTGAATGTAGATATCGTCGGAAGCTTTATGGCTGCGAAGGAAAGCCAACAGACTCTGAGAGTTTGGGATCCTAAAAGAAGACGTATGAACACTTGGATATCGCCATTAGCGCAAGTTACTGAACACACGGATATCGTCACACACTTTGACTTCATACCGGATCACTTAGATCATGGAGTCGCCAAACCTTTTTCTCTGCCCATGTACCGACGAGGCAGCTCTGGGTGGGAAGAAGCTGTTGGCGGATAGGGGAAGTGAGCTTCTTTACGAATGAGTCAAAGCTTGGAGGAAAGGTTGGTGGAGGGATTTACTGCCAGGAGCTCTCTATCAACTCCAGCTTCAGAGTTCCTGACTATTGCTGTGCTTTCCAACCCGAGATTGCACCCACTAAAGTAGGAGTAAATCTTCTGTTCCCGACTGCAGTCTCCTTTAGAGGAGTGACCATTCACTCACATAGCAGAGCGACGATACTAGCCTCGAATTCATTTACAGTGCGTCGAGGAGGGACTAACTTCGCTATCAATAACATCGAGTATTCTTGCGATAGGACTGGTATGAGTGCCGGGCCATAGCGGAGTCGCAGGAAATTGCAAAGCTGATGAGCTAGAAAAAAAAGGCAGCCTAGAGCCGCATCGGTAGAATGGGAGCGGGTCAGTGCTCTTGTATCTTCTTGTCTTCGACTACTCGATAGCTGGGCTTCGTGGGAGGTCTCAGTGCTGACCGAGGCATCATCGGTCATGCGCTGTCGCAAAAGGGCTTTGGCCCAAGATCGATCGTAGGAGATATAGTGATCTATTCTTTGCCATCAATAAGGGAAGCATCTCCTTATTTGGGGTGCTTTTAACAGGGCCTTGCTTTATTGGCTGTCAGGATGTAAGCTGGGGAACCTTAACAGACGCCGTTTGCAAAAATTGTTTGGAAGACGATAATTTGAAAACAACTCAACAATTCCTTTTTTACTGTTCAGTGTTTGGAAAATCAAGACTTAAATACTTGGGAGCGCGTTTATTTATACTTCAAAGTAATGTTGCCTAAATATAGGCGCGTAAACCAACTCCCTTCACACACCCACATAAATAAACCATTTAAATGCAGTTGAAACCCAGCTGACGCTTGTTAGCCAAACACATATAACCACAGACGGCAGCTTTAACCAGCGAAGCTGAAGCTTACTTGTATAGCGAAGCGGAGTGTGGGTATATTGCTTGAATTGGTGTAAGATTCGGGAAACGCTAGTTGTGGTGTTGACATAAAACGTATTTATCAAAAATCGCTGATATTCGTTGGGGTGCCCATTTCCTTAACGCACTTGTGCGGTGATGAGTGTGAGCGTTTGACAATAAGCTTGTATTTCCGTGAAGGATATACATATGAGTGTTGCGGAAATGGCAGGGTAAAATCAAAAAACTAAGTACATACAAAGGACGGTAGTAAAATGTTCCCTCCGACGACAATGTGTAAATGGGCTTCGTCGCACGCAGATGTGAGCCTTCCATAAAGCGAGAGCACTCAGATTTTCTTCGCCAGCTGTGGCCAACAAGTAAATTTGTACAAAAATGTATGTATAATGATCAAAGTAAAGGGAAAGCGCATAAGTAAAGTGCTGTGCATAGGACTCACTGCTGCTCGTTAAGCTTACACGGCTACTTGTGGTTGTTTAAGTACCTGTGCGCCGCAATGCGCCTGCTTAAGTGTGTGGCGTGAAAATGTGTTACTACTCACTGCGATATCTATGCAGGCGGGCACTCGCTTCACTTATGCTTGTAATTGAAGTTTAAGTACGCCTTTTCCCCTTTTACTGTCTCTCTATTGTATGTGTGTGTATGTGTGCACTATCACACTTATATCACTGTTAAGCATAGTGAAGTCCTGTAATAGGCATAAAATTTAATACCATTACCACTTCATGGTTTTCAGTTGGTTGTGCTCATTTCAACACTACCACACAAACACTGTAAAATTACCAACAATTTAAGCGTAGCGGTAAAGACGCACATATGGGTGAGAGCTCACGCATTCTCCATAAGAGTTGGTTTTGAACACGTGCGGCAAGTGTTCAGTGAATAATACATACATATATGCAGTCATAGATGTGGTACTAAAAATGTGAGAGAGTTGAGGGGGTTAAGAACGCATTAAACCATTTATTCGTTCATTGGATTGTTTCCGGAAGTTGGAGTAATAGTACTATAAATGTAAGCAATATACAAAAAAAAAATGTCCTACGCTTGTGTATTTTTATGTAAGTTTTCTTAGGAAAGGAAGGAAATATACCAATTTCGACTCGAAGTCAGCTCTTTCGATTCTACTCCAATGTTACTTGGAAGGCTATATTTGATAATATTATTTTATCTCTTAGTGAGAGATCCCACATCTCTGGTTAAACACTTGAATAACCAGCCATCTCCAACTTTTTATTCTCTGAACAAATTATATTAAGGGAACAATTAGTTAATTTCAACATAAAAAAAATCGCGAAAATCAGTAATTTTTCGGAGGGTTACACTGAGACGATTCTTAAAGTTACTACGATGTTTGTAGTACATAGAAGAAAACGTCGGAAATATCATTAGCCTGGCGAGCTGCGTCGATTTTGCCATGTTGGTCTGCCTCTTTGTCTTTCTGTCAGTATATAAGCAAAGCTTTTGAGATATCGATCTGAAAATTCGTACTTGCCCGTTTTTCTTCGAGAAACTGCTTGTTTCGCGAAATCGCAGATATCGGAGCACTATGGGATAAGGCTGTCATATAAACTGTTTGGAAGACCTTTTTATTTCAAGAGATATCTTCATAAAATTGGATGTGGCTCATTACGCAATACTACGCTATCATCTCCGGATAAATTTTGTTGAATTATTCAGATCGGATGACTAAAAGACATGGTGTCCTTACAAATACTTAATTAATTTCAAAATAAAATCGATTGTAGTGGAAACATGACAGTTTTTAGTTCAGATGATTTTTCGTGTTACCTACTATTGATAGAAGTGGAAGTTTACCAACAATATAAAATATTTCTTATAACCTGCTGTAACCTGTCTACTCTTACCAAGCAGACACCTTGTAACTGTAAAGTCTTAAATACTCCAAAGTCTGTGGAACCACATATAACGACATTTTTATGCGATATCATTATAACTCTTTTCAAATGTATCAAGTTTTCATAACTTAACTTAAACTACCCCTTCGTATAATATTTTAAGCAACACCACTGTTAAGATTCTGGCATCTTAAATAGCATTTACTATGTGGGTTTCCGCGTCGTTTATTTCCCATTTTTATTATTGTTTATTGTTCGACTTTGTTATTTTTGCTTTAGTTGCTGTAAAATGCTCTCCCTGCGCCACACAACATACATAACGTAAATAACATAACACAGCATAGCACACATAGACCAAACTATTTGTATGTGAAACTTCAAAAGCATTTCCGCCTACAACGATAAATACATGTTTTTACATATATGTACATACACATAAATATACGTTTTGTAGTACCATCCTGCCTTCTAACCGCTTGTTGCTTGCGGTTTGAGTTTATAAGCCTTGCGCCTTCGCGGTGCGAACAACAACCACTTAATGTCATTTTGAGCTTCTGTTGAGAGGCGAATCTGATTTTCGACATGCTTGAAATGCATAAATAAATGCAAAAGGATTTAATTTTTGCTTTTATTTGTATTTAACCCAAATGAAGACATACATATGTATGTATGTATCTATGAATTTTGTAATATTTAAGCGCGGGCGGGCAAGTTTCTATCTTTATGAGCGCTGTAATAATGGGAAATTATGATACTGGTATTTATGGCATCATAAAATATATACATATATTTAAAGAAAATATATATAAATATCAGCTACCCTGATCAGCTTATTGCCTTATAAGAAAAGGCAGCTATAAAGATCCATTTCAAAAAGAGCAGTTTTTAAAAGAGAGAAAAATGTATGCTCCAAAATGTGGTAGAGAGAGCGGCAAGGGTTTGGAGAGTGAGTCTCACTACTTAGAATGACAAACGAATTTGCAATTTGCATGCGACTTGTTCGGAACTCCAGGGTTAAGTGCTTCGGGAGGTCTGTTGTGAAAATAATTATCTGTAAAAATGTCTGAATCACTTACTTTATAATATTTGGCGGTACACAACAATATAATTTGTTGTCGGTTGAAAATCTCAGAGCTTTTGGAGTAAAGTAGCTCCTGTGTTGGGTTTTGGAACCTCAGACCCAGGATATTTTTAGGCAATACTTCGAAGTAATTTAACCAATTAAAAGTAATTTATGTTAAAAGTACGTATTAAAAGCTTTGCGGGTCGCTAAGCTAATAATTTTATAGTAATATTTTATAACCTTTTGCTTCACTTACCTCAAAGCCTTCGACTTGATCGATTACCTTCATATTACCAAAACCTTAAATTGCTTGCATAACATTTTTTCGGCTTTCAGCAAAATCATTTTGGTCAAATAAACCAAGAGTAATCACTCAGGAAATAAAGTAATTTTCGATTTGACGTCAGTTGGCACACGCTTACATTACTGCCTCCTGGCTTTGTGCAAAAGTCGTTGAACTCCGCAGGTTACTTAAAGACTTATTAAGAAAACAAAAAAACAGAAATTTACACAAATCCATACATAAACATACTAAAGTGCGTGCCATTGTCTCTCAGCTTAAGACAAATTTGCTCAGCCGCACCGGAAAGAGAAGTTAAGCACTTGCACACGCCAACTGCCTTATATAAATTTCCGAATATTATATTTGACAGCTGCGTGGCAGCAATGTGACGGAAAGTGGCGTTAAGATGACGTCAAAATGTCAAATCGAAGGCAGCAAATATAAGCAACGATTTCGCAGGCAAATGGGAAGTGATAAAGTTCATGCAATTATTTGCGAGCCAATCAAAGATAATTAAAGCTGAAATATGAAGGTGTTGCTCATGAATAATATTGTTTACACTCGTTTCACCTATTTATTTATATACCTGTATAGTATGAATTTATTTAAACAGTAAAGATATTAGCGAAATACTAGACCTTGTTTTCAGTACTCTTTTTCTCTAACCAATATTTTTTAGGAGGATGTAAATGCCTTTATTTATTGAAATGTTGAGAAGAGAGTAAGTTTACTCAGATTGCTAGCTTAAAGACCTCGAATTCGGATTTGAAAGGAATGAAATCAAATATGAGCGTCTTGGTATCGTATAGATAAAGTGAGGTCCGTTTAACGTTTTGAGGTTATAAATTGATTTCAGTGTTATAAAGACAGACTAAAAAAACTACAAAAACATGTGAAAATTTTCTAAAAAAGTCATAGACAATTTCTTTAAAGTTCCAGTTCCAAAAAGGAGTTTCCAGTTGAATTATTTCCGCTTGAAATTCTTCAAAAATTCCCATTTCTAAATTATTTTAAAGCCACACAGTCTATGTCACAGTTTATTCCAAATAAACCAAGAGTAAGTAAGTAAGCAAACCTCACTTGTTCGCTTATAAAGTATGTATTATCTATCTATATATTTGTTTATCTTTGTGTGCGCAAATTGAATTCGCGTGTTTTGTGTCACATTGAGTCTTCTTGGCTTGCTGCCCAACATAAAAGTTCAAGTAGTTCCATTGACTTTGGGTTCAATGAGTGTCTGGTGTCAACAACCGTGTTGGCTTGAAAAAAGTCAATAATGAAAACTCGAACGGATATGATAGATATATTTTTGCCAGCTGCCGCTAATACTAAGATATTTTTCATGTCTACTTGTAATGAATGGAAGTAAAGTAGGAAGTATAAAGTCATTAAAGATTATAGTAGATATTTAAATTCAGCTAAAATTATATGAGATTTTTAATCAATAAGAATACAAAAGCTTTTAAATTATAAAAAATGGGAATAAATTAAATGTTTTTATGCAAGTAAAATTTAATCAGGCTTTGTAAGCGAAAAAGTAATTAGCAAGTTCTCTCCACACTTTTCCCAATAAAAAAATCAAATGAAGTTAGAGAAGAGGATAGATAGGATACGTAAACTGCCTTTTACATTTAGGGATTTGACAATCCAATTTTTTAAGCACTCAAAACGTCGATTTGATGAGCCATTCACCGTTTAGTCCTGACTTGTATTTGAATTACTTCTTTTTATTCCTGTACGGAGAGAGTAAACCAAGAGGTCAACGTTTTCGGCATTTCGGCAAACGAGCTCCGACAATGGGTTCAAAAGCATGCAAAAGTGTACAGATATGTGTATTAACGGAGAAAATTTTTAAGAGCGATTTTCGCTGATTAACAATTTGTTGTTCTCTAAACCCGAAATTCTTTTTTCAAAGAGACTGAGTGTAATTTAATATTTCGATAAGAAGAATTTCAAAGATTTAAAGACTTGTGCTTTTATTGGTATAAAAAGGTTCATACCTGAAAATGAGGACCACACTTCGATATAGATCATAAGAAGATATCATTTGCTCAGCTATCTCATTATTTTCTCTTTGATAAAAGGTAGGTTTTTCTTCTTCTCATACCTAGAGGATGTAGTCATGTGTAGACGTTCACGCTAGTGAGGAAAGTTCTCTGACCGCCATTCACTTGGGAGTGGTCATAAACGATTATTTTACATATGGCTCAAACAGTTCACGACTTCCGATCGTTGACCAAGTATCCTATGGGTTGCCTAAGAACATCCGTTTGAAGGCGAGCTAAATTGAGAAGGCGAAACATCGCCTGCATAGGGCTGTGCGCTGGGTTTGGCACCCGTCACGTAATAAAACACCCCCAATGAAAAATTATCAACAGCCTCGGAAGAGAAACCCCCCTTTTGATGACGACCCTGGCAAATGAAATAAGGACTACGAATTGAGGGCATGTACCTGGAATGTCCGGTCCCTTAATTGGAAAGGTACCGCTGCCCAGCTGGTTGATGTCCCCACGAAAATAAAGGCTGACATCACCGCCGTCGAAGAAATGCGATGAACGGGACAAGGACTGAGACAAGTAGGTCCTTCTGGCATTTACTACAGTGGCCATATAAAGGAGCGCAAGTTTGGTGTTGGATTCGTGGTGGGAGAGAGACTCCGTCGCCGAGTACTATTATTTACTCCGGTGAATGAACATCTAGCCAGTCCGCATCAAAGCGAGGTTCTTCAACATATCGCTGATTTGCGCCCACGCCCCGACGGAAGAGAAGGACGATGCGACTAAAGATGTCGTCTATGAGCAAATTCAGCCTCCATGATGGAACATCCCCAAATGGGTTGAGACTGATCGACTTCGCCGGTTACCGAAATATATTTATCTGTAGTACTCTCCGGATCGAAAAACCACCAGCTGTATCGATCATGTTGTGATAGATGGAAGACACGTCTCCACTGTTTTAGACGCTCGTATGCTCCGAGGTCCTAACATCGACTCGGACTACTATCTTGTTGAAGCCAAGATACGCGCCCGCTTCTTTGGAGCAAAACCCGCACGTCAACAAACACAAGGAAGGTTCGAGAAGCTTCAACCACAACAGGAAGCCAAATGATTTTCTATTCGACTTGCGCTCATGCTCTCTGAGAGCACTTATCAAAAATTCGGTATAAAGGAACTGTGGGATGACATTTCAAGCTCCTTATGTACATCTGCGAATGAAACCATTGGCGAAAAAACAGTTGGTTCGATAAGGAAAGCTGTATCGTAGTAAAGAAGAAACAGACTTAGCTATGCTATCCGGGGTTAGGCAGAAGAAATCCATTTCAGCTTTCAGACCTCTGCAGCATATGTTAAGCAGAGATATTTGCTATAGGAAAAGTAGATATCGCTTAGGATTAACCTACAAAGCTAACCTAATCTACCTTGGACTTCAGTTAACTATTCCCAGATAACAAAAAGCATCTATTTCTAGAAGTAGCGTAGGCGTAGAAACTCTTGTTTCCAATAATTCTAAGCGGATTATGCAGTTATAAGAGTAGTTTTAGTAGACAAGATAGGATAGGGTCTGAAAACTGGTATACATAAAATAAACATAAACCGCTTTTAAGTTCTCTTCCGCATAAGCTCAATCAAACCAGCATATTTTGGAATACCGTTTCGTTTGTGTGGAGTCCTACGTGTTTCTCAAAAATCCTGTTAAATTTCGACTACTCCACATAACTGTATTATGTTTTTACAGTAGTAAAAGTTTTACAACTTCAAAATATTAAATTTTACAGTTGAAATTTTCACTGCTCTACGGGCACGCTCTAAAGTACACACTTTCTCTCTCTTTCAAACTCCTCGTGTTGCACTCGGTTAAAACTTTAATAGAAATTTTTGCGCAAAGCTGCTAACTATAAAACGCCAATTACGAGTAATTTAAAAAAGAGCTGAAATTAGAAGTGACTATGCACCAGTTAAGCTGACCTTGTGTGGCCTAATAAAAGCAACACCCTTAGAGAGCACAGCACGCACCGACACTCGGCCGTCGCCGTTAGTACACGTTGTAAATGCAAGCGAAACGATGCGAAGCTGTTGACGCCACGGGCGAATTGGGGCCACCAAGGACTGAACGTGAAGTGAGCAAATGTAAAGCGCACGAAGTGAAAGTGAAGTGGTCGAGTTGAGTTGAGTCAAGGACCATTGACGCACCACTTCGCTTTGTTTGGCGGCAACAACAACACGAACACGAAAACACGGCTGCGTGCAATGGTTTCAAGCTAAATGTACACGGCGATGTATAGAGCGCAGCTGTTGCCCTTCACGTACCGTTACGCGCCATAGATGCGTTGCAAGCAAACAAATATACAAACACATGTACAAACATTATGTAGGCGAAAATGTCAACAGCTAAAGCAGCAAAAGCAACAACAACAAAATCAACAGTATTGTGCTCATACTCGTAGACGGGAAAAGTGAATTGTGAATTGGCTGAAAAGAAAATGGAACGAATGGCGCAGCTGATGACACAATGAATGTGGCTGAGTGATAGATAATGGGCGAGGGAATCGGAGGCAGGCCGACTTAATAAGAAAACGCTTTGAGCGCGAATATAATGCATTATTTTTGTTGTTTTGATGACAGCAGTAGGAGAGGGAGCGCGTAGACCAGACGAACGAGTGCGAAATGGAATTTGATGTAATTGGCAACATTAAAAGGAAACGAAGCGTGTTCCTGCATAATCAGCATGACGCGCGCTAAAAATGAGCAGTAGATCAAGTAGCAAAAAAAAAAAACAACAAATAATAATAATATAATAAACAAGTAAGGAAGGGCTATGTTCGGGTGTTATCGAAAATTTTATACTCTTAGAAGTCGGGAGAATCAAAATGCCTTCAGGGGGTATTCTGGTCTAGAAATTTAAAATAATCGATTTTTTTTGTTATATTTTCAAAGTTTAACTATTCAAGAATATGTGTACAAGAGGGTTTTTCAAAATTCAAATTATTTTCGAAGATAAAGGCATTTTTCTGACCCGGCATCCAAACTGGTTCGGCCGGAACTAATCGAACAAAAGACATTAGGGAAACTTTAAACGCGTTTTTCTTAAAACTGACTTTTTCGGAACGATACCCACGATTTCTCAGGTTCTACTACTGGACCGACCTACTTGAAATTCTTATAGAGTCTTCTTTGTAGGCTGGTCTATGGTTGAAACTAGCCCCATCCCCAAATTTTTGTTTTTATTATTTTTAAAAAATTCGAAATAGTCAGAAAAAGTGATCCAAAAAAAAAATTTTTTTTGCAGGCAGTCGCCATTTTGTGAAAAATTTTTTTTCCCAATTTTCCGTAGTGCCGGCCATTGCGACATCATTCTTGATTAATAATCTGTTTTTTTTTTTTTTTTGGTTTCAGTTAAGTAGGAGGGTTGAAATCATGGGTATGGCCACGTGGAAATTTTTAGAGATCCCCCACTTCGTCAGCTCATATTTTTTGAAATTTTTTACTTTTTTTTAGTTTTTAGAGTTTAGTAATAGTTTTTCTGTAGTCTTCTAAAATGAACAAATAACTAATAAAAAAATGGATGGTAAAAATATTAATTGCCATTTTTTACGACACTTTAAAAATTACCTGAAATTCATGCTTCTAGACCAGAATACCCTCTTCAGAAAAACATGGGGAGCTCAGGGAAGTATTAACCCGACTTAACTCATTTTTGATACACGGAGACACTATTTTTAGGAGAGGATGACCCTTGATTTCATTTATATAGTATATCTCATTAATTAACCGACGCTTTCGGTCAAAAGTCAACTATAGACATTCCGATATTTGGGAGCTTGAAAAGTTTTGGTTGGATGGGTACGAATTTTGGTCATGCAAAGTAGGCGGTGCCGCACCCATCGTCCAATTTTAGATTATTTAGGTGAACGAAACTCCTATGCTCTGTAGCAACATGTTGCAAGTGTACAAAAACAAACAAGAAGGCGACATACAAGCACAAGACAGATGCTAGAACACAACGCGAGTATGATAATGTGGTGTATGGGAAAAGAGAATAAAAAATGAATTAACTAAAATCGTAGGCGCTTGTCGCTCGTAGGCGCTGATGTGCGCGAAAATCCAAAAACAGAATGCCATAAAACCTATTGAATGACAAATGTTGAATGAAAGGCACAGCACCGTGTCCCATGGGGGCGTGCGCGGGTTTTAGCTACGTAAATAAAAGTGACATAATGCTGGCAGACGATCAAAAGCTGAAAAAATACGAAAATAGCAAACAAAGAGCGGCAGCGTCAGTTACGACAACAATGTCAATGACAATGACGGACGAGTGTGGGTTGACTGCGGATGCGGAAGGGGTGCGTGGAGCGCTTAATTTATTTGTAAATTCGTACTATATATATGTAACTATGATCATATATCAACCAAATAGACGAGTATTTAGTTCTAATGCTTTCTCCTACTTATGTGAAATATAAAATTTTGGAGATTTTAGATTATATTTTTTAAACGATTTTCCGAAAATGTTTTTGAAGCGTGTTTTTTTTGTTAGAAATTGAACTTTAATTTATATATTTTATAGTATTAAAGGGTACCAAAAATCGTTACCTTGGTTCTGATCGTTCACCTTGCATGGTAGATTCTATTTTTAACGCTTTATTTACTTCATTATTATGAAATGACACTTATCCTTACATAACTCTACTTACCATCAACTCCAGTTATTCACCCTGTCGCCTCTAAAAGTATTACTACAAAAATCAACGAGTTCCATAAAAGTTGATCCGCTTAAAGTGTAAAAAAGGTTTACAATATAAAGCTTCTAAGCATTTTAAACAATTCTTGACGCAGAATTATTCCTCACACAACGCTCTCACTTAAAATCTGCCCAGCAGCACTTTCAAACACACTCACCCCGCCATTCGTTCGCTCTTGGCACTGACAGTGAATTTGCGCGTTAATTTCTTCTTGCAAAAGCCATGGCAGCAGTCCAGCGCAGAGGTGTGTCTAAGTGGATTAAGAGCTGTTTGAAAGGCATTTAGAGCAAACAATTACGGCTTAAGGCAACTGCTGTGGCACAAGCGGCTGCAAAATAAATAAACAAGCCAGCAGCGATATACCATAGTTGAGGCTTTAAAAGCGCGCTTCACAACCAGCAGGAGTAAATACAGCTGAGCGGGAAATAGGTTTAGGTTTATTTTTCATATTTGCGTAATTAAAAGTTTAATTTAAAAATTAAG
>JBAWJQ010001048.1:600000-824191 GCA_037783105.1 Bactrocera zonata | reverse complement strand
TATTATCAGTCGCAACCGAGTTGTCAAACCGTACGGTCGCATTTTTCTTTTTCTCTCGCGGTCATTCTAGCAGTCTCTGTGTTATAACGCTACTTTACAGTTGTGCACAAATAACTTTTTTACTGTTAATTTCTCGCTGTGTTTATTTCTTATTGTTAACTTGTGCTACATTCTTACATTTTTGAATACACAAAAAGTAATATTTTCACAATGCCCCCCGGGGCCAACAATCTGGGTGATAATAGGTTTGCCCTATTATCCCCAGCCCAGAAGACAAAAAGAAAAAAACCTGAGCAATCAACGTTGGAACTATTTCCGGAACTCCCCATAACTAAGAAGGATGACCCCAAATACCTCGTCATTAAGTCGCGGGATGCCAGTAAACCAATTTCATCCACCTCCTGCTTCGCGATTTATAAAGGTATTCAAGCTATCAGTAAAGACATCTCGTCACTTCGCGATGGCAGCCTACTCCTCCTGGTAAAAAATCAAAAAATTCCTGATAAATTCCTTTTCACTAAGAATCTACCCGGTGCAGGTGCTGTTGAAGTTGCTCTTCACAGCACCCTTAACTCAGTCAAGGGCACAATTTATGCCCCCTTTATTTGCCAACTTAGCGACGAAGAAATAATCGAAGGTCTCAAGGAACAAGGTGTCTCTGCAGTCCACAAGTTTAACAAAATAGTTAAAGGCGTTCGTGTACCTACTGGTGCCGTATTATTAACATTCAATAAATATACACTTCCTAACAGAATTGATGTAGCCTGGAGAACCCTAGATGTCCGTCCGTACTACCCTAATCCTATGCGCTGCAAATCTTGTCAGCTATTAGGACACACCGCTAAACACTGCGTAAAAACTCCTTCCTGTGTCATTTGCAACCTTCCTCCTAACCACTCTCCTCCTTCTGATTGCACCAGAGTTTACTGCGCTAACTGCGCAGGTGAACATCCCTCGTCCTCAAATGCTTGCCCTAAATTTATTCAATCGAAAGAAATATTAAAGATTAAAACTATACACAAATGTACCATGCGGGACGCCATTACCATGTATAAAAATCAACATCTTTCCACCCCATCCCCCTTCTCCTTTGCCAACGTGGCAAAAATTCAAACTAACAGCGATATAAATTCAAACTCAAAAAATCCTAATAACAAAGATAATACTTCAATATCTAAAAATTCTAACCTCAATACTAACGCAACAACAACAAAAGCTAACAACGATTCATCCTCCACCAACAATCCATTGCATCACATAGAACTTCCAGAAAATTCAAAGAACTCCCCTCTTCTATACCCTTCACCCTTGAATTCTTCCCCCTCCCCATCTTTCTCTCCACTTTCTCACGTCTCATCTCCCTCCTCACAATCCTTATCTCCCCTGGCATCTTTTGCCATCTCTCCTCTTGCTCATAACACCCTTCCAGCCTCCTCCTCCCTTTCATCTCCGTCACCCTCGTTGATGGAACAATAAATTCCCATAACCTCACATTATTATTTTTTCTTTATTTTTCTATCCATGCTATCCATCCTTCAGTGGTATATCAACGGATACTTAAATAATTACATCGAACTCGAACTTTTATTTAAAACATTCAAACCCTCAGCAATATTATTAAATGAAACTCATCTTGCCAACAATATTGTAGCTCATACCCCCAAGGCATATATTATTTTCTCCTCGTGGCAATCTACTATATCCGCAAGATATAGCCTTAGAATTTGCGCTTCAAAATCAGTACAATTTTATCTGACTTCCCTAATATCAGTCACCAAATCTATGCTGATGATTTTGTCCGTTGTTACGTCTTCCTTTTCTAAAATCTTATCCCTCTTATTTCATTGGTCCGGTTCTTCGGGCATGTCAATTTCTTCCTCTAAATCTAAGTTATTACATATTTTGTAAGAAACATCATTGTAATACACCCACACTTACCGTTAATAATATAAATTTAATCTGTACAGATAGTTTTAAGTTCCTAGGCTTAATATTAGACTCTAAGTATTAATTTAAGCAACATTGTCAATATGTAAGAAAAAGACTATTTGTTATCAACATCTCCGATAAAAAACATTTTGCCTGTATCTGGACTGCCTTTTTAAAGGACAATATGGAAGACAGCTTATATAAACTCTATCAACAATGATGATCCTGTTCAGCTTTTAATGAACCCAACTATTATCCCACCAGTCAGCCGAAAGCCTATGATGCTAGCGCTGCGTACTTTAGTTTATATAATAATTTATTTATTATGTAAGCTTTAATAAAATAAAATAAAATAATATAAAAAAAAAAAAAAAATTTTATTATCGACTTGTTTCCTTTTCCCACTTACCATTTCAGCATCAAGATGGCGTGCTGCTTCTTTATCGAATTTTCGAATAAGAAAATGGCGGATATTAAGTCAGTAAGTTCCGTTCTGATCAGTTTACAGTGGGAAGTTTTTTAATACGCAGATATGTACATAAATACTGAAATGCTGTAAATAATATGCTTTACAATTAATGGTTGTTGTTGTTTTTACCATATAGGTATCATATTTCACAATATTTGCATGTTACTGAATTAATTGAATTTTAACCATTAATGCATATGGCAACGCCAATTTTCTCGTTGCTACTCAGCAAATAAAACAATAAACTGCTAACAAACATATACATAAATACACACATACATATGTACAAATGTATCGGTTAAGTATGGTCGTTATGTACATACATATGTATGTATGTATCTATGCGTAAGTGTGTTATAAACCATTTTAGCTTTAATTAAGTTTTTTGTTTATAAAGTTTCCGCAATTCGAATCTGTCAAACAAAGGGCTGATATTGAACTCTTCTAATAACCGCCCAGTGGCCATTTCCGCTAAATTTTTCCAATTCGAAATATTCCAATACCCACACATAAATTTCCACTTTACATTTCCAATGTACATAAGTCACCAATCCACTAAGCAGCCAGTTAACTAGCCATCCAGTGCGCCAACCGCTGAGCCGGCACACCAGCTGCAGAGCTATTGAATCAAACAGGTACTTCATCACTTGTATGCGCTCTCATGACTTCAGTTCTCTTTGAGTTGTTGAATCCGATTGTCGTCGTTCACTTGCAAGCCGTCGTACGCACGAAACAATATAACAACTTTACAAAATATCGCCAGCAACTGTTGCTTTTATCTACGCAAACCATTTTGTGTGCTCGCCACCAACCAAATTAGTGAATTGTGCAAATAGGAGGAGAAAATAAATGTAAACAAGAAAACTGCATCTGTTCCAAAGCAATTGTTAGTGATTACGAGTCAATTGGTGTTGCAGTGCATATTAACCTTCCAGTGAAATATTTTGTGTGATTTCAGTGCGATTTTTGCTGGTAGGCCTTTGGTGCACTGCTCTTTTGTATGCTGTGCTCTTATCCCTGAACGAAGTTGCAGTGCAACAGCATTCTTTGTTGTCACAGGGCGCGCGCATTGGAATTTTGCTTAATACCAGCAAAGTGCCCACAAGTCCTACCCCCCCAAAAACCGTTGCCTAGTTGCGTTACGTAGTGTTTTGATTTTCACCTACCTATTTATTTTACGTTTGGCTTCACAACGTTATTCGTTGTTTGGCTTTCTGGCTTACCTTCTTATTTACATACTCTACATGCATGCATACATATATGTATGTGCGTGAATGTACGTGTACTCGTCGGACGTGCGGTCGGTCGTTTATGTCAGTGCATTTGTTGTTGCTAGAAACCGGTTATTGCTCCCCAACAAATAACGTAAATGTTTCAAATAGGTAGGTGTTGCTGTGTGCGGTTCTCCCAATGAAAGAAGCCATAAAAGCCAGTGGCGAGAAAAGAAAAAACTGTAATAACAAAATAAGTTAAGATAGTTTTGCGCTAAAAAATTCAAAACAATGAAAAACGAAAAAATGCACACAAACAAAATATCTCAATTGAAGGCATAACAGCAACAACAGAAAAATATTGAAGTACCAACGCGATTTAATTCCGAAGTTTAGTGAGAAAACAAAAACAACATACGTGAACAAATAAAGTCTACAGGCAACTACAACAACTGTGTCAACGGCAAGTGCAAAAGCTTTGTTTGCTGCAACGCTCAATACGAACAAGTGTTTCTACATGTACATACATATGTATGTATAAGTAGATGTGTAAATATTTACATACGTTCTGCTGCATTAAAATCCGTTGCAAATTCAATGACACGCGAAGCTGCGCAGTTAATTCAAAAGGTTAATTGATTTTTAATTAAAAAGAAAGTCGGCATATATACACATACATATGTGCATACGTATGTCTGTATGAATATGTAAAATACATATGTATGTATTACCTGATTTGCTGTGACTTTAAGTGGAAATACAGTTTTGTGAAATTAAAATAACAAATATGTAAATGCAAACGCACGACACAAGTGTAAAAAAGTAAAGAATTCTGTCCCAGAATTTGTTTGTTATAACGAGAATGTGGAATTATTAAAACAACTCAACTCACCAGCAGCAATAAAGGTGAGTAAAACGCCAGCTTACTGTTAATTTAATGTGATTCCATCAATAGTTAATGATTTGCAACAAAAAAAAAAAAAAATTTTGTTCATAAAAGTATGTTCATTGAAATTCCCCAATATGGACCGTCCTCATAACCAGACAGCTCTCATAAACGGACAAGTTTCACGAACACAATGGTTTCATTAATATTTTCATGCAAAACGTTCAAATGACCGGACATGGACACTTTTTTTTTAATATTTCATACAAATTATTTCCGACAAACGGACAAGATTTGGTAAAGTGTGTCAAGAAAATTGCGTAACATGTTTTTTTCCCGATTTTTTAAATTTTAATTAATTCTTGGTATTTTGTGCCATTGTTTTTAAGGACAATAAGTAAAATCGTCACAGCAAACAAATTGACTTGTGCCTTACTGGAAACTAATGGGATACATTCATTCACCGTTGGCTGATATTGGCTCGCATATATTTTCGCAGCAGAAATATACTCTGACTGTAAGAGTATATTTTAAAGACACGTTTTTTGCACGCCCCCATATGTGGACAGCTCCTTTAGCCGGACAAAAACCCTGCGACGGTGGATGTCCGGTTATGAGAAATTTCACTGTATATAATTTTGTGGTTTATGTACATTAGTAGATACATGTATAGATTTCTTCACATATGTACGGTGTAAAAAGCTTTCCAAAAGTAAAAAAAAAACAACATTACCAGCAACAATTATTTGTTTAATAAATAGCTGAGGATTATTTTGTTGTTAACAGCTTACCATTCATTTCACATTGGTATTCTTGGGTTAGTAATAGGGTAGATTTGTGTAAAACAAATTTACAATAACAACAACTCCATTTAACCTACTTATTTATGCATATTTCGGATTAATATACAATAGATGTTTAGCCACAGTCTACCACGTTTAACCGTAATTTCAGTAGTTAATGAATCTATCTTGAAGCCAATATTGATCTTAAGGCACCAGCAAACAAAACAGCCCAGCGGACGAGCAATTTCAATCTCGTTTCCGTGATAGTCAGATTTTTATACGGCCAAGAATCTTTCATTAAACTCTTATTTCAAACCAAATGAATTAAAAAAAATCAAAAAAGGCTCTTCTAAAATGGTGCAGCAAACACTCAAACACTTGGGTGTTTGCTTTTAATGAGAAGCTGCTACTAAAGGATTAGGAGTTTACACCAATTTCAGTACGTCTACACATATGTACATATGTAAGTATATAATTACAGACATGCAGCATGCATGTAAACCATATTCATTTGTATATGCAACGCGCTTGAACACCGCAATTACTTCTCTATACTTGTATATGAAGCGAGTGCGCTTTAACAAGCGATTTGCTGAAGTTGCATGACAGAAAAACACAACAGAAAATTACAAAAGAAAAGAAAAATTGGCAACCACAGCAACTTGCCCCGGCCACTTGCATCAGCAACACCGATCAATTTTCGCAAATTGAAGTCAATGTCGCCGCTTTGATGGTGCGACGCGCACACCATGCATTGCAGCAACAAATTGTACAATAGCAAAATGTGAGCAGTGCAACAAGCGAATGATTATTGCCTGCCGAAAAAATGATTGAACACAGCAGTCAAGCGAGATACGAAAGCAGTGTCGGCTGCACAGTGGACCTCTTGCTTTATATAACGAACTTTCGTTTAAGGTTACTTAATACTCGTAAGGTAAAGATAACTATTATAAAGATCTTTATCTTCATTTTTATCGGTCAGTTTGTATGATTGCTATATCCTATGGTCCGATATCGGCGGATGTCAGAAAAATTTCAGATTGATATCTCAAAATTGTGACTTGAACATTTCGGATGATATAAATAATAATAAAATGTTAAATGTTACCTTTGTATAAAAATTAAATGTTATTTAGAATTTAAAAAATAACCATCGCACATTGAGCCGATTAAGATACATATAGTATGTATGTCCCGTCGGTTTGTACGCAAACTAGAAAGCAACAATGGTTTGGTGTAGTTTGTGGGCCGATGGAATCATCGGATGGCTGAAATTGAAGCTCGTGAACTCGGCGACATTTGGTTTCAATAACACGCCACCACTTCCCACACAACGCATCAATCAATGGATTTATAGGCAGAACACTTCGGGGAGCAAAATTTCACGTTTTGTGTCGGTCACTTTGTATGATCGTGTGATATCATACCGTTAGACATTTTCCTGTAAGCCTATGCGGACAATGCCGCTTCGATTCAGCTCGAACGAGTCATCGAAAATAGTACTCAACAGACGGTCCATCTGAAAACGCCGCGGCCAACATTTGAAGGAGATAATATTCAAAAAAGAATGTTCTTTCGAATGATAATGAAATCCTCATTAAATTTGAAGTTTCTATGTTTTTTCTTTAAAAAAGTAGGGAACCTCGAAAAGGGTTACCCTTTATAACGAATTTTCGATATGATGCTTAGCTCATGAAAAATGAAAACAATCCTTATAGGGAGAGTACCTCAGCAAATAGTTAATAACTTTAAAGTCAAATTCTGATCGACTAGTTTACTTAACGCAGTTTATTTTTTTTTTAGAAATATACGAGAGTTTTTGTCATCTTAGATTTCGTAGGCTCTCTAATCCACTTGATTTTGCACTTGAATTCAGATATTGTTTCGAAGTTTTTTTATACTCTCGCAACAAAGTTGCTAAGGAGAGTATTATAGTTTTGTTCACATAACGGTTGTTTGTAAGTCCTAAAACTAAAAGAGTCAGATATAGGGTTATATATACCAAAGTGATCAGGGTGACGAGTAGAGTTGAAATCCGGATGTCTGTCTGTCCGTCCGTCCGTGCAAGCTGTAACTTGAGTAAAAATTGAGATATCATGATAAAACTTGGTACACGTATTTCTTGGCTCCATAAGAAGGTTAAGTTCGAAGATGGGCAAAATCGGCCCACTGTCACGCCCACAAAATGGTGAAAACCGAAAACCTATAAAGTGTCATAACTAAGCCATAAATAAAGATATTAAAGTGAAATTTGGCACAAAGGATCGCATTAGGGAGGGGCATATTTGGACGTAATTTTTTTTGGAAAAGTGGGCGTGGCCACGCCTCCTACTAAGTTTTTTGTACATATCTCGGAAACTACTATAGCTATGTCAACCAAACTCTATAGAGTCGTTTCCTTCAGGCATTTCCATATACAGTTCAAAAATGGAAGAAATCGGATAATAACCACGCCCACCTCCCATACAAAGGTTATGTTGAAAATCACTAAAAGTGCGTTAACCGACTAACAAAAAACGCCAGAAACACTAAATTTTACGGAAGAAATGGCGGAAGGAAGCTGCACCCAGGCTTTCTTTAAATTGAAAATTTGCGTGGCGTCGCCCACTTATGGACCGAAAACCATATCTCAGGAACTACTAATCTAATTAATTTTACGGCAAAATAAAAAAATATGTAAATGACGGATAATGAAATCTCGATTATCACTTAATCATGCGAGAGTATAAAATGTTCGGTGACACCTGAACTTAGCCCTTCCGTACTTGTTTTTTAAGTTTTTTAACTATTCTAAACAAACATATTCTCGCGTTGGTTAATCTCTCCTGTACTTTTTTCTTTTTGCTCTGTAGAAAAATATGATTTCTTGACTTGTAATCTCGTAAGACTTGTATCTTCTGAAATCGCTCCTAGACATTACATACACACTCCTTACACACTGTACCACCCCAGTGTGCCTGAGAACATGAATTTGTATGCACAACATTCGGCCTACTTGCAACAAGCCAAGTGAGTTGGACCAATCAACCAACAACAATCTGCGAAGCGAATTGCATTCTCGTACAACTAATCACCTTCATACATACGCACGTACATATGTATGTATGTATGTATACACTATTATGTAAGTATTCAAGGGAAGCGACAAACAGGATAAGCCGTATTAAACGAAAGGAAGCTTCTAAATGTTACAACAACATTCACGGATATGTTCTGAACAACAGCACGGCCTTCACTCAACTAAACATCGTTCGATATGTGGTTGGCAATCCCTGATTCGAGTACATAAATAAAAGTACATGTGTACTTTTATATAGTTGTATATTATGTAGTGGTAAAAATCGGAAGTGGAATGATTACAATGAAGTACACATATTCATATGTACAATGCATAGCTTGCATGTTATAAGACGCGCCTGCAGAACAGGGTTTGTTGCTGCTGGGGTTCAACACGTTTGCATATACATATATCTATATACATATGCATGAAAATACTCCTATACAAGGTCTTTAAAGAGTGGCAGCAGAGCTCTCGGCCAGAGCGGTCGTCAATTCAGATATGCGATCATATAAATATGCCGAATGCTGTTTGGCTGCACCGCCGTGTTGAGCAAATTCAAGTACAACGGCAAATCGATTGTCAGATATTAATATCTGTATGTACATATGTGCATGAATGCTGTAATGCTTGTAGGTGTGCACATACGTATGTATGTATATAAATATGTATGTATGTACGTAGCTGTGTTTACGCCTGGCTGTCAGTTGCAGTTAAATATTGCTGTTATTGGCGCTTTAGCAATTGTAAATTCTACCAGTTTTTCATTTGCTCATTGCGCGCTGATCTTTTTCAGCGATTTTGCAACTTTTTGAGGCGGTTGCACTTTTTCATCTTGCTGGTAAATGTATGTATGTACATATGTACAGCCATGGACACATAAATAGCACACTTGGTCATCAAATAAGAAAACATTCATTTATTCTTTAAGTTTATCACTTCCGGATTTAAAGAGGAATGTATTTTATTTTGAAAATTATTCACTTTAATATAACTGAAACAATAAATATTTTATTATCGCCAAAAAAAGACGAAAACATCAATATCCTATATGACAGCTTGGACACATAAATAGCACAATCTGAAAAGGGGTTTAAAAGGAGGTACAAAAATTTATAAAAATTATTAAAAAATTGCAAAAGATTGTTCATTTCGTTAGTATTTTGTACTACATCCATCATTTTTAAGCATCCGCTCACATCTTTTCTGCATGCTGTCCACCAGTTCTTGATATCGTTCCTTTGGGATTGAATACCAAGGCTCCTCAATTCCAGCCCAAAAATTATCCAAATTTTTGAATTTTTTGAACTTTATATCAATTCATAAATTTTCTATTGGTTTCAGGTTTGGGTTTTGCGCAGGCCACTCATAAATTTTAAATTTTTTATTGCCGAGACCATACTTTACTACCTTTGCGGTGTGTTTCGGATCATTGTCTAGCATAAATGTCCAGTTTATGGGCATGGATTGAAATACATTTTATTTTTTAGTATATCCAAATACTAAAACTGGTCCATTTTACCATTTATTCGAACAATTGGCACTATGCCATGCCATGAAAACACGCTCCAGACCATCATACTTCCACCGCCGTGCTTAATGGTTTTTTTGGTATACCTAGGTTTAAGGGATTGACCTTGTGGACGACGTAAAAATGATTTATCAACTGAAACCTTCCTATTGGTCTTGGTTTTGTCGTTCAAAAACACGTTCTTCCAAAATTGTGCTGGTTTATCTCCGTAGGCCTTTCCAAGTGCCAGTCGAATTTTGATGTGGCCTTTTGGCAGGAGTGGTTTCTTGCTGGTAATTTGTCCAAAAAGTTGAGATAAGTTGAGTCGTCTTCCTACAAGTTTTCTGGACACGTCCACACCATATTCGTCATTAATTTCGATCATAATTTCTCTGGTTGACTTAAAAGGATCCGCTTTGCTCTTCCGTACTATGTATTTGTCAACACTAATATCGGTTTTACGTGGTCCTGGTTTTCTTGGTATCTTTTTATTGACACAAGGTGGGTCTATTTTGTTGCATAAAGAGCATTTTATAACATTTTTGGAGAGCAATATATTATTTTAGCAATTTTGACAGGATCTTTTCCTTTTTTGCTCATATTGGATATAAGGGCTCTCTTTTCCGGCGTGGAATGTTTTTTCCTTCTCATTGTATCCATGAAATAATTATACTATATATTCGCAGAATTAAATTAAAAATATGCGAGAGCCTCACACAAAATTTAAAAAAAAAGTACGAACTTAAAAATGTGCTATTTATGTGTCCACTTCAAATCAACACTATACGCAATAAAATTGTCGCGTACAAAATTTAATAGAAAATAAACAGTATTTTTATGCAGGGAAATGAGCCTCATAACAGTGACAAGTAGATACATACCAAATTTTTATTGTTCAGCTACTTTAGGATTAAAAAAAGTTAGAATTAATATGGGATTCAGATGTGTGCTATTTATGTGTCCATGGCTGTATATATGCAGCTGTTAACTCAATACTTACATAAGTATGTAATGGGTGGTGTATATTTGTGTGTCTGAAACTGAACAAAATCGCCTTATACATTTTCCTCTGCTTTAGACCATTTCTGGATTCAAAATGTTTGGTGGAATTGAACTTAACTTAACCCCGCAAAACTAATACGGATGTGTAAACTGACGTTGAACAATATCAAAAGCTTCGTCAGGATCGAGAAGAACCTCTTCGAGCCATTCGATACCAAACGAAGTTTCAGACAAGGCGGCACTTCAATCTACTCTTGGAGAAAATAATTCGAGGTGCAGAGCTGAATCGAGAAGGCACCATCTTCTATAAGAGTGTTACTTCGGACTGAGTAGGCAATTGAGAAGTAAACTCCTCTCTCGACGAGCAAAGACCAAATTCTATAAGTCATTCATTACTCCCGTCCTGCTATATGGTGCAGAGGCATGGACGATGCCAACATCTGATGAGTTGACGTTACGAGTTTTCGGGAGAAAAGTTCTGTGGAAGATTTATGGTCCTTTGGGCATTAACAACGGTCAATACTGTAGTCGATGGACCAACGAGCTGTACGAGTTATACGAAGATTGGAGATAGTTCAGCGAATTAAGGGGTTAGGAGTAGTCAGAGGCACGAAAAAATGAGAGTTTTCAGTATTTTTTTTTGGTACTAAATCATGTTATTTTACAAAAGCAGTAATATGGCATTATTATAGGATGTGTTGACTTGAGGTCACGAAAATTTCAAAAAAAAAATTAATTTCCGAAGTTATAGTTGTTTGTGTTGACCCTGTTCCAAAAAAAGGTACTTGCGGTGACAAGCATAAGTCCTTGGAGATTCATCTAAAAACAATCGGACAAAAAAAATTAGTTTTATAAATAGATAATCCCGGGCCTGACCGAAGGATTTTATCTTGTTTTCAAAATTAACAAAATGGTGGCTCCCGGAATTTTTTTTCAAATTTTTGCGAAAAAATCAACAGTTAATTGATCATAAAAAATCGAAATTTTCGAATAAATAAAAATCCTTCGAGCAGGCCCGAATTGTTTATGTATTCTAAAAGCTGTATAAATTTCACTAAAATCTACTGAACGGTTTTCGAGTTACAGTTGTCAACGATTCAAAAAACATAGTTTTGAGAAAAAAGCGTTTAAAGTTTCACACTAGCGCTTTGAAGTGCCTGAGCTCTCTTTCTTATTTCTCGAATAACTCAAAAACTAATTATCGGATCAACTTTAAATTTTCAGGGAATATTTTTAAGATATTACACTTAACGAAAATGCAAAAAAAAATATTTTTTGAAAATTCTAACTACCCCTAACTCCTTAAGAGACAGCGGCTACACTGGCTAGATCATGTCGTCCGTATGTATGAAAACACTCCAGCTTTGAAAGTATTCAACGCAGTACCCGCCAGAGGAAGCAGAGGAAAAGGAAGACCTTCACTCCGTTAGAGAGATCAGATAGAGACACTTGGTAACTCGAATTGGGGTCAATTTGCGAAAATAAGAAACAACTGACGCGCTGTTGTTAACTCGGCTATAACCCCGTAAACGGTGTTTACGCCAGAAAAGAAGAAGAAGTTTTTTTATAAATGTTACAAAAATCGAAAGCTCATTAAGCCTCTGAAAATCTCTGTAAACGCACTCCAATCTTCAATACAGTGTAATATTATGGACTATTAAACTTGGAGCTGAACGTAGGCGACGTATTCGTTAATTTAATTCACATTTATGCTGTAAATGAAATAATGACATTTTACCCTATAAAACCAAACTGTAAAGACTGCATGAACAATGGGTGTCTTAACAGTTAAAAATCGTTATCAAGAATACAAGTTATGGTGGTGCACGCATACATATAAACACGTACATATGTTTGTAAGACAAACTACAACTTGTTTCGTGGAACGTTGCAGAACCACTTTTTAGAACAATACTGTGTAAAAAAGCATAATCAGGTAAATTAATAAGCCACCAAAAGAAACAAAAGTTCATATATATTGTACAGCTATCGGCAATAGAATCAATGAGGATCATAACGGCTACGTGTTTTATAGGGTTTCTCCATGGAACTAGGTTGTTTTTCAAAGTGATTTCATGCTGATTTCACTCTTTCTTCATAGTCTTAAATATCCAGCCCATTCGGTACACCTACAAATTTACGATCGAAATATTCCGCTGTCATTGGAAGAAAAGTTAACAAAGTTTCCTAATGATCCAAATGTCGTAAATGACTGCATGCATATATAATATTCAAACAAGGTATTGGAGAACATTCTCCTGGCGGTCCTGGCTTTCTTTGCTCACATACCTGCGGTGGATTTGTAGGCGGCGCGAAGCCATTGAAGACAAGTTGCAGTGAGTTTTTTCATGAAGGGATCTATTTTAAGAGGGGGTAGGAGGTGTGCATTCACTCCTCAAAGCCAGTAGAGCTCGCTATCTTTGCGCTCAAAACGAGTCAAGGAATGCAAGAGCAACGATAACTTGTGGGACAGCGAAATCCTGCTAGCCCAGGTACTTCGACTACTTGGCCTTAGCAAAGTCAATTTTGCCGTAATTGTGGGTGTTCTGACTGGACACTTTGAAATAGTTAGGCTAAATATTTTGTCGGACGCTTTTTGTCAAATCTGTATGGAGGTAGGCGAGGTGGAATCATCTTGCCACTTTCTCCGGCTTTTGCAAGAATGAAATTGTAATATCTCCTTAGAGACATCTTCGAAAAACCTAGCATAATGATTGGGATTGAGATTAGGTTAGGTTAGGTTAATCTGGTAGGTCAATAAGACCAGTTTTTTTGCGATATCAGATGGAGTTTAGTTCCTAAGTCCAAGAGAAGTAGTCACCCTTCAGGATGACTGGCCTTGACGCGAATTTCAACAGACTCTGCAGCCTTACTATATATACAATATCTCCTCCAGTGCATCATACCGTGAGGACTACAGAAGCTTACAGCACAGTTTTGCCAAGTGCACAAGAGATGCTCCATGATTTACCTGCTGCACTGCTCTAGACAGTTCTTGCAGTCATCTCGATCTGTCAGCCCATCAGTGACAGAGTTAGTATTCCCATAATGTTCCTACAGTCTTATCTATTGAGGAATTTTGTTTACCTCCGATCTACCGTATAGCACTTGACTTTTGCAGTTTTGCATCCAGGTAGGTCATTTCGGTTGTTAGCCGTTCACCATTCTTGGCAATCTCGTCCACTACTTCATTACCATCAATGCCTTTGTGGCCTGGCATCCAGTGGAAGTGAAGTTGCTTACTTCTGGCAACACTTTTCACTGCTGCCCTGATTGTCAAGACACTTCTTGGGATTGAGATTAACCATCTTAAAAAATTTGTGTTTCGTTGATCAATGAGGATTTATGGGTAACACAAAGAACAAAAAGCTGTGTCCTACGACCCAACCTAAAGTGTCTACTATTAACTGAAGAGAAGATAATATATAGAATGGTATCTGTCTGCTTAAACTTAAGAAATCATACTTTGTTGTTTTTCTTCATACACCCAGCAAACCCAAACCATTTTTTTGACAGCATCAAATCTTAATTGTCTGCTAATTGAGCTTGTATGAATAGAAAACTTAATGAGACAATTTAAAACTTCATCGCTTTAGTTAATAGACAATATAATAGACATAGTGTTGGATAGATACAAAAGCCACCCTGGTCTTGCAAGAAATCTTTATGCTTATTTTAACACTTTTCTCTTAAGAACTATTTAAAAATCACGACATTAAAAAGCAAACAGAAACAACTATAGAAATATGCAAAAAATCCACAAAATCCCCAATGATTAAATTATGCAAATTCAAAGTAAATATACATATTTACTATACCAGTATTATATAAAAATGTACATATGTAAGCGTGTATGTAATATGCCCAGTAAAAAAAGGAAAAAACTGAATATTATAAAATTAAATAACACACTAAATTAATAAATATTAATAAGTACAAGTGGATAATGGGCCTGAACGGCGGTTGGCCAAAATAGACGCGTACAAAAAAGAAAAACAAAAATGTTTAAGAAATTGAACAAAAAAAACTAAAACTGCAATTTTCACTAAAACAAGTTGATTGCGGGTTAATAAAAATAAGCGCCGACAAGAAAGAGTAGTTACCACATACATACTTATGTGTATGTTGGTATGAGCGTCAACGTTGGCGAAACGCGTTCATGAGTGACGCACGCATGCGCTAAAATACACTCCGCACCGCGTGTATGAAGATTACGACGAAGCTGGCTTGATGTCTGACCAGCTAAAACACACATGCATACATACACAGCCGATGGCTCGCTGGCTTGCTAACTAGTTTAGTAGCTGCTAGTTTGAGTTGCCGCCGGACAGCAAGATTGGCGGTAACAATTTATACGCGCATGTAGTAGCTGCCAGCTAACGGTTATAGTGGTGGTGGCCGCAACAACACTGTTTAAAAGCTAATACGTAACGGTGATGGCCATATGCAAACATACATCTGGTATGCATGTAAGTATGTATGTATGTAGCTGCTCCTATTTACGAGTTGGCATATAAAATAGCGGATACTAGCGCTAGTTTTGTAATAAACGGCGTTGCATTATTTTACCCAAAGCAACGCACACGTGGAATTCGTTGCGGATCAAAAATAAGTAATAAATAATTAAAATTATATACATATGTGCATATGTATGTATGTATGTATGCATATAATTGCTTTTCCTCGAAATTTTAATTAAAAAGATATGCGCAACTGAGACGCTACTCTTGATGATAACAAGAGAAGATATTAAGATTAATTTCATATACATACATATGTATGTATGTATGTATACATATATGGTCACCTAAAATGCAAAACAACCTATCATCAAATCCCAGTTAAGTATTTTATTGTTTACGATTCACTACATCATATTATTATAGTTTGTACATATGTATGTATAACCAATACATAACCTCTTTATAACCAAAACTCAAATTTTGTTTCAATATGGGTCTGTAAACTTATAAAAAAGTGATGTTACGTTGTTTTGCATTTAAGATAACGATATACATATACATACATATGTACATATGTGTATTAGTGTATAGTGTATAGTGTGTATTTAACCGTTCATACATAACTGTTTATCATAAGTCAAATGTTATTCAATTTTGCTAATAAATACCAAAATCTGTCCGTTTTGTTAACCATAAAACGCATGATGCCTTATAAACATCATTATAAGTATGTACATACTTACATATGTACATCTGTTTACGCATGACTAATCACAAATTTAATTGATTTTAATCAAATATAAAATGAATAAAGTTCATTTGTGAAGATAGGCATGACATTTGTAAAATTAAAAGTCACGATATTGCTGATAATTATTTAATAAATATATCTGTTTATACATACATACATATGTATATATATTTATACATAAAAGCTCTTACCACACATTGTAATAACGGTGAATAGCGTATTTTTTATGCATGCACACATATAAACGCGTTACATTTGTTAACATCTTTATTTGTATTTTACTTGTTTTCTTCTTCATTCACCAACTCCGTTATTACTTAATACTTTGTATTTACTTAAGTATATATGTATGTATATATTTACTTATGTGTATATACACAAATGCATGTGTACGGTGTCTTTCTCAATAGTCATATCCCGATTCATTCGCCGATTAGCCGAAAGTTTATTGTGAATGCTTAAATAAACAAGTAAGGCAGGGTTAAGTTCAGGTGTAACCGAATACAGGTATATGGGGGCTCAGGGATGTATTGACCCGATTCAACGCATTTCTGATACACAGAGTTTATGTCGTCAATTGTAAAGGGTGATTTTTTAAGAGCTTGATAACTTTTTAAAAAAAAAAAAACGCATAAAATTTGCAAAATCTCATCGGTTCTTTATTTGAAACGTTAGATTGGTTCATGACATTTACTTTTTGAAGATAATTTCATTTAAATGTTGACCGCGGCTGCGTCTTAGGTGGTCCATTCGGAAAGTCCAATTTTGGGCAACTTTTTCGAGCATTTCGGCCGGAATAGCCCGAATTTCTTCGGAAATGTTGTCTTCCAAAGCTGGAATAGTTGCTGGCTTATTTCTGTAGACTTTAGACTTGACGTAGCCCCACAAAAAATAGTCTAAAGGCGTTAAATCGCATGATCTTGGTGGCCAACTTACGGGTCCATTTCTTGAGATGAATTGTTGTCCGAAGTTTTCCCTCAAAATGGCCATAGAAGCGCGAGCTGTGTGGCATGTAGCGCCATCTTGTTGAAACCACATGTCAACCAAGTTCAGTTCTTCCATTTTTGGCAACAAAAAGTTTGTTAGCATCGAACGATAGCGATCGCCATTCACCGTAACGTTGCGTCCAACAGCATCTTTGAAAAAATACGGTCCAATGATTCCACCAGCGTACAAACCACACCAAACAGTGCATTTTTCGGGATGCATGGGCAGTTCTTGAACGGCTTCTGGTTGCTCTTCACCCCAAATGCGGCAATTTTGCTTATTTACGTAGCCATTCAACCAGAAATGAGCCTCATCGCTCATCGGACACGGACGCGAAACACATTTCGAACCGAACACTGATTTTGGTAATAAAATTCAATGATTTGCAAGCGTTGCTCGTTAGTAAGTCTATTCATGATGAAATGTCAAAGCATACTGAGCATCTTTCTCTTTGACACCATGTCTGACATCCCACGTGATCTGTCAAATACTACTGCATGAAAATCCTAACCTCAAAAAAATCACCCGTTATATCTCACACATTGACCGATATTTTCGGTAAAAAGTCAACTATAGATACCTGGGTCCACACATTCGGTCCGCAGGGGCTTGAACAGTTTTGGTTAGACTTAGGTAGTTTTTGGTACATAGGTAACATACTCTAAAGCCAACATTCGAGCAAAGTTTTATCACGTTGTACTGGGAGGGTATTCTACTCTAAAATTTTGAAAAATTCGATTTTTTTTCATATATTTAATGTTTAAACCCTTAAGAACACATCCTCCAAAGGATTTTTAAAAATTAAAATTATTTTAAGAGCTACAGTTACTTTAGTGACTCAGTACCTAGTCCTTTAGATAGGTAGACTCACTTTTTTAAACGCGTTTTTCTCGAAACTACTTTTTTCCACACGGTACCGGCATTATCTCAAGTTCTATACAACCGATTTACTTGGGATTTTGTGTGAACCTTCTTTATATAATCCTTTATCGTTCCTACCAGCATTGTGTCAAAATTTTTGTTTTTAGTATTTAAAAAAAATTCAGGAATTTCAAAAAAAGCGTAAAAAATGATTTTTATTTTCAGGCAGTCGCCATTTTTCAAAAAAAAAAAAACTGCATCCTTACTGATTAAGAATTTCTTTTGATTTTTTTTTTAGACCACCAGGAGAGTCAGGATCGATGTCACCAGGATGCGACATTTTTTGTACACCTGTCTCTCCCCCCTCCCCCTCTAATTAATTTAATTTTTAATATTTTTTTTGTAAAATTCTTTTTCTGTATTCTTAAGATATCAGTAAAAACACCATAAAAAATGTATAGTAAAAATATTTTTGGTTTTTTTTTTAAATAAAATTCAAAAAACTGCCCATAATTTGATTTCTAGAGTAGAATACCCCCTTAATTGCTTCCTGATTTTTGTACTGGAAAGAGAAAGAAGTGGGCGGTGCCACAGAAATCGTTCAAATTTTACCCCGCCTCTCATAAAGCCTTCTCATACATCATGGATGTAAAATTCCTCTGACATATTAAGTTATTTGATTTACATTTAACACTACTGTTGTATACTGGGTTATCTTCCGATTTCATCCATTTTTACAGTGTGGATAGGGGTGCTAAGGAATTTGGTTATTGTAGCTTAAGTGGTTTAGGATATACAGTAAAATCAAATAAAAGGCGGGGCGCACCTTTTACAATTTTTTAGAATCCAAGTGCTAAGTTATGGCCTTTCATATCTACGTTTTCGATTAATGGCGTTTTGTGGCCGTGGCAGTAGTCCGATTACGCCAATCTACAAACTCCGTTTTACTTTTTTTGGACCAATTTTCATCAAGATATCTTAATGTTTACCCAAGTTACAGCCTGTATGGACGGACGGACAGACAGTCACCCGGATTTCAACTCCGCTTGTCATCCTGATCATTTATATATATGTATATGTTTTTTTTCTGTAAGTTGGTAGCATCATTAGTGACATCTATGCTAAATTTTACGTAAAAATATTCATTTGAGATACGCGTCGTTTTGTGAGGCTCTAAAAGTGAATTCTTCGATTTTTACTACATATGTCCGAATTTATTGAGCAAACGATAATGTACCATCTCATACTGCATTGATTATTCGTGATCATTTCGCCACATTTTCAACTAATATCGTGTCGCAATCACCGCATTCGCCTGATTAACCTACGTGTAACTTCTGGCTATTCAACATAATCACATAACCACTCCGAGGACACTGTTTTGACTCAATATAAAAGCTGAATCGAAGAAGGCTCTGATGGCCATCACGACGGAGGATTTTTCCAAGTGCTGTGATGACTGGAAAATTCGTTGGCATAAGTGTATTGGAGAGGGAGGGCATTACATTGAAAGAGATGAAATGTGCAAAATTCATCTTTCAATTTGATCACAGTAGTACATGTTTAATTATAAAATTAATCAATTTGCTCAAAGATGATTTCAAGACTTTTAAAATCTTGAAAATAGTTTGTTAAAAACATTTTATTTTATTTTCTTATTTTTGATTTATGCACTTTATATCTGTAAAACTTTTTGCCTTTTAAATGCATTACTTTTACCATTAATGAAATGTAAAGCTCATAAACACGTGTAATTATTGTTTCAATCAATCATGACTCGGCATAATTATGTTCTTATTAGTAATGTTGTTGTAAATAAAAACGTGTTGTAGTTAGGAGTATGTTTCTATTTGCTTAATACTTACACATATCCACTTTTACAAATATATTACCAAATAGAAATATATAAGAACCCTGTAGGAAAATTTGGGAAATATGTGTAAGTACAAAAGTTTAGGTGATTTAAAATACTTTTTTCATTTTTCTCTTTGAAAGACTTTTAAATACATAAATTCGGTGATATAATTAGCTAATGTTTATTTTTTTTTTAATTTTTATTATGATATATCTAAAAATATATTTATATATTTATGTTTGAAATAAAGTACAACCAAAGCGATTTTTCATTTCCTTTCATTACGCGATCAAATCGGTCGAAAACAGATTTCGTAAAATAAATCGTTTGAAGTGAAAAAAATAATTATGTGTTTTGGAGAGTCTATGAGCATAAAATTTATTTTTTTTATGTGAGGCCTCTGCGAATTTTATATATAAAAGAACTTATTTTCATCATTACCGTTTACTAAAATGTTAGTTTTTGCGACATTCTTGCACACCAGCAAATGTAAACAAATTTACATACATTTTATATTATTTTTCCCGCAGCACAACTCTTCTCTACAGGGTATGTTGTTTGCTTTTAATATACTTAGTCGCTGTCTCATGATGGATGAGCATGTGATAACTAGTGATGAACCCGTTTTGTCTATTTGTCTATTGTTGGTTTTCTCCGCTATCTGTGCGATGATCGATATGATGCGCTTAACTACACTCGCGCATACTTACATAACAGCGTAACGTCCTATTATTCGTTGGATTTAGAATACAAATTTTGTTGTCTGACTGACAAGTAGAGAAATAAATGTCCAAAAAACCACGATCATTTGTTGACTTGAATGACTTGTGGCTAATAGCTTCGAATGACGTGAGTCCGCCTTTTTATGAGTGTCTAAGTCTTAATTTGTTCAAAATTCTGACTTATTTTTTATTTCTTTTTGTCTTTCTTTTCTATTTTTTAGTTATTTGCGTCTTCACGGTAATTACTAATTGCTTGCAAACTTAAGTGCGTTTCGAGCAATTTCGTGTATCATTAAAATAAAAAATTACCTGAAATTAAAATTCTAGTTTGACTTTTTGACTGAAGTTCACTTTCATTAGAGATCACCGATTAGCTTCAAGCATTAAATTTATTACTTGAATGTAATTTTCGTTTACTTTAACTTCAATGAAAAAGAAAACTATTTTAAATTGTATAATATTAAAATAATTTTTTTACGTATTTTATAATTTAAGGGGTTACATGGGTTTCCTCGGATAAAAAAACAGCCTTTTGCAACATTTTTTATTCTCATATAAGAAAACAAATATTTTATTATAATATTTTTTTGTTATAAAGATACACTATTAACAAAGAAATTCTTAAATTTTTGGAAAAAAATATTTTAAACTCAGTCATTGCGACGCTTTATGCGGTGACCCCTCGGAAAAAGATGCGCCTGCGTTGGCAGAATAACTCCTTACAGGATCATCTAAAGTGAAAAAATCCGTGTTTTAGTTAGAACCTTTACTCAGAACTTAGTTAAAGGAAAAAAAACTGAAAATTGGATTTTTGGCAGAAATTTTAATTGAAATTTTGCAACCTTTTTTCTTTTTTGTGCAATCAAAAGCACAGTTTCGAGAAACATGCGTTTAAAGACGGTGCACTTAGCCTAGCTAGTCTCGACTAGTACCGGGATCAAAATGTAGAAAAATATTCTACAGGTGTTGTAGAATTTAAAGAGACCATGAGAAATCGTTTTTTTGAAACCAGTGAACCCATGTAACCCCTTAAGATAAAACTGGAATAATGTTGAACTTAATGTTTGGGTATGTGGGAGGATTACGAAAGATTAGAATATCGATTGTTCAAATTTCCGATAATTGTGACGACAAATCTTTCGAGATGTTCCTTGCTTCTCTCTTTGCATATTTTGACCGCAGATTTGGCCTCTGACTTTAGAAATTAAAATTGATTCAGAGCAATTAAAGTTTTCCGTACATTTTTTAGAGTTTTTAGTCTTTTATATTAAATTACTTTATTAAAACAATTTTCTTGTATAATTTATGCCTAGGGTAGAAATGTTCCTATATGTAAGTATACATACTATGTCAGAAAAACAATGGTATTAGTCCACAATTTCATCAACAACTATTGTTGCAAAATTCACTTCCAAATAACAGTATTTATGTTTTGTGACATCTGGAGCACACGATATTAAAATCAGTGTGAGAGTATCACCCTCTCTATACTCGAAAATAACAATGTAAACTCTTGATTACAAGTTAGGTTAGGTTAAATGACTGATCGATGATTGCATTTCAAGTTCTCTAGTAGTATTTTCGCCTTAATTGGATCTAAAGGCGATTTCGCTCAGTAAATCCTAGCGATAGAGTTGCCATATTTCACACAATGAGTGATTTATATATGAATATACATGCATATGTATGTATGTATAAGTATCTGAACAAGAGGTTTTTGGATGACAAAAGCTCATGTCTTCTCACTACACATCAACAAAAACAGTCAAGGGAACGTGTCTGTTTTAGTTTTCCGGTGTCTATATCTGCCGATTGTGGATCTATAAATACAAAAAATAACTCTCAATGACAGATTGACCTTAAATTAATTATTTTTGGCTCGACTTCTCTCCACTAAATTGTTTTGTATAAAGTTTCGACTTTTTAAACTAACCGAAAACGATTTCTATAAGTGTTAAATAATATGACAAACAAAGTGAATGTGGCGACAAAATCACGTAATCGCCACAGCGACAAAAGCAACAATAACTATTCGACCAACGCATCTAAAAAAATGCAACAATTGCAACAGCAATTGACCATATAATCGATAATAACAATAAAAACAACAAACCCACCAGCAAATATGCAGCGGACGTAACGAAACATCACAACTACTACAACAACAACACCTACAAGCAAATCCAATAAAAATTACAATAGCCGTAAATAGTAAACAACAGTTGCAGAAATATACTCAACTCGAACGTACAAATAAACAAAGTGTTGACTCGCAAGTTGCAAGCGAGGCTTTTGCTGCAGCTCGTCGCCATTCGTCCACATTCCTCCGAAATCCAGCACACAACTACAACAATGTTCAAAACACTTTAGAGCTTGTAAATATTTAGCTATGGCAAAACAAATAAATATTTTGGCTTGACCGAGTGAATGGCTGTCCACTCGGGCTCAGCTGGTTAGTTCAGCATTCGTCGCGGCGCACATGTGCACTGGAGCAACAATGTTGACGCCGACAAGCAACTTAGCCAACTCCACCTGTTAGCGGCTAGCAGTAAGACTAGATTCAGCAAAACTAGTCTGGAGTAGCTGTCGGATGCGGCGCAGAAACCGAGGTTTCGCATGAGTTTCACAGACCGAAATGTGTGTGCAAACGGGTTGAATAATTTCCCAAAATCCAAAGCGACACATACATATATACATATAAGTTAATGACTTACTTGTTATAAAGTCAAAAAAATTAAAATTTTGTGGTCAAGAGTGACCTTTATTTGTCGAAATCAACTTAACAACTAACTCTTAATACTAATTAACATATTCTTAATATTGCCTAAATCTACCTGCGTCAGCACTTGGCAATTGGCGCATGCCGGATGTTGTTGCAAGTGTTTTATTTTGCTTATTCCCTTTTTAGGTCGATCCAGAATTTTGATCGGCGCATGCCGGATATTGCACTGCTGAAATTGACGATTTTGCTGAGCGCGCGTCTGGGCTATTTCCCAGTTCTTTGTAATTGTTGACTTAGCGCTATAGTGTTGGTGTCAGCTTTGGTTTCAACTTAGCTGGTGCTAACTCTTCCGCCGCCAAAAACGAACGTCCTCGTTTGTTTGGATTAAAAAACTGGGCTTGTGGGTTCTGTTAAGTAAGGCATTTCGGGTGTTGCGACTTTTTTAGTATCGGCCTCATTGGCGTTTGGATTGTAGCTCGATAGCTCTGGTTCTGCCTTGAAATTTATTTTCATGATTAACTTGATAATCAAACTTGCTATGAAGATAATGCTAATGATCATTAACGAAAAATTTGTTACTAGGGCTGCTGTGTGGGTTGTTTTCAATGCGTCCAACCGCTTGGTGTTATTAATGTGAAGTTCTTTCAGCATTTCTAAGCTTAAAATTTCTTCTTCCTTGTTTGAGGGGATATTTGATTGCAGTATAGCAGGCAGGGGTTTGCTGGTTAGTATCTCGTTAAAAGAGTACTTCTGGTTGTCGATTATAACCGTGGAATTGTGGAATTGCACTGCATATGATCCTTCAAGGGTTATTTTTTGGTTGTCAATTTGAATTGTACCTTTGTACTGGTTTAGTAGAATTATTCCAGGTGAGATGTTTTCAACTGAAGGGATGTGCTGATTGTTGACTAATGTGCACTCTGCTGGTTCGCTCTTTAGTAGTTGTGGGACACAGGTAGTGTTACTAATGTCTATAATGTTCCTATGATTACAAATTCTAATATTGTTGTTTTCTTTACATTTTAGTTTAATGGCAAATATTTTATTATCATTACAAGTTACAATGTCCTCGAAAGGGATTTTGTTAATATATTTTTCCTTTTTTATTGGTTTAATTAGAATTGATTCACAAATTTCTTCATTTGTTAATGGTATGCTTACTATGTAAAATAACATTGTGTTATTTGAAGCTATTTTTACATCTGCTAGTTCTAATGATTCTTCAACATTATTTAATGTAAGATTATTCTTTAAAATTACAGATTTAACTAATTCTAATTCTTCGTTTGATAAAATATATGAATTTACAATTCTGGCTTTAGCCCAATGAATCGCATAATCTATATTGATAATTTCTTCTTTTATAACTCTAAGTTTGTATTTTAATTCTATAGCAACATTGTGCTGTATGTCTTCGCTAGATTGAACGGCTTTCAAAATTTTATTTGAAACGGCTGTTATCTTATTTATCCTATCAAAAACTATTTTATTTATTGTTACTTGATTGTTGTTATTGTCTACTATGTTATTTATTTGGCTCTCCAGTGTAACTAGGTCATCATGATCGGGATTTCCCGCGATCCATTTCCATACTTTTCCTATCGTGTCTATAGACTTCTTAAATCTTTTTGGTTTAAGTCTATTTAGATAAGTTTGTGCTAGATTTAATTCATTAATTAGGATGGGTAAAAGGGGTTTTCATTAGTAATCTTTGATTTTACAGTGGTGCTTATTTCATTTAATGCATTTTGGCATGCATCTAGATCAACTTTGTGTATTATCCTATAGGTTCCAGTTTGAATTTTCGTCAGTCCTGTGTCAAATGTTGCTAGTTGTGAGTTCGTATAGTCTATAATTTTAAAGTCTGCGTACACTAAATGTACGAGAAGTCTGAAAAAAAAATTATACGTTTATAAGAGAATTTAAAGATTATTAGTGTTTCTAGGTCTTGATGTTACTTTTATGTACTGTCCGTCCTTTTTCAGTTATTACCACGCTAGATTTGTCTTCCTTTACTATTTCTTTCCTATATCTAGCGGTAAGTTTGGATCCTAATCGTTTATCTATCCTGACGTAAATTATGTCACCAGGGGAATATGTTTTTATGGGTTGTCTTGTTTTGTTATGAGTTTCTAAGTCCTTCACTTGTCTTTTCCTAAGTATGTTTATGTTTTCTCTGCGTGAGTTTTCGTATTGTTCGGGGTCTATTGAAACTCGTCTGCCGAAAAATGTCTCTATCGGTCGTTTCCCTGTTGCGGAGTGTATGGAGTAGTTGTATTCATATGTGGATCTATCTAAAAGTTCTTGGAACGAGCGATGAGTTTGTTCTGTTTTAAGGCAACGCATGATCTCGGATAGTGTGGAATGAAATCTTTCCACTTGACCGTTGACTGTACTTGTGTAAGGGGGTGTTTTAAATATTTCAATTCCCAGTTGATCTTCAACCATGAATTGAATGGAAGCTGAGTTTAGCGATTTTTCGTTGTCGATGACTATTGTTTTCGGTACTCCGAAAGAAAAGATTATTTCTCGTAGTGGTTCTCTAATGTCTTCTATTGCTTTTGATCTTATTAATTTAACTTGTGCGTATTTTGAAAATTTGTCTAATGCCGTTAAGACCAGGTGTTTTTCTGTAGTATAGATATCTATGTGAACTATTTCACCGGGATATTGGGGAATTGGGGTTTCGAGTAATTTCGGTTTGTTGGGATGACGATCATATTTATGTTCCTTACAAACTTTACACTGCTTAATAATATTTTCTATTTTTGCTTTCATTTTGGGGAAGTAGACTTTTTGTATGAGTTGTTTCTTATTTTCATCTCTATTTCTGTGTGCTCGTTTGTGTTCTTTCAAAATTTCTTCGTTTTGGGCGTCTTCGTTTATTAAGTCTTCTACTTTAGTTTGGGTATAGCGGATTTTGTAATTGGAAAAATGTAGGGGGTAGACCTCTTGGATTTTTCCCATTATTTCTTCGGAGGTAATTATGCCATTTATGACTGAAGGGTTTAGGTAACGTTTTAATAATGCCACTAGGTTGTCCATTGAAAAATTGGGTTTGGTAATTAGATGTCTATGGTAGGTCGGGAATGGTATTTTAAACTGATAGCTGTCTTCTTCTCCTAAAGAGATCCAAAGCTGATTTTTGAAGGCGTTTATGGGTCCTTCCACAGAGGGGATTAGGTTATGAGATGAGCTTTCATCGGAGTGGGTAGCAACTGATAATGAATTTAATTCAAATGGTCTAGATAAAGTGTCTGCAACTACATTCGATTTTCCGGGCTTGTATCTTAATTCATAGTTATACTCTTCGAGTATTGCTTTCCAACGTTTTAGCTTAGAGTTGTTATTTTTATTACTTAGGGCATATGTAAGGGGCTGGTGGTCAGTGTGTATTACCACTTTTGCTGTACCGTATAGGTAGTTCCTAAAGGAGTTGAGTGCCCAAATTATGGCAAGCATTTCTTTCTCATTTACCGCGTAGTTTTCTTCTGCTTTGTTCAATGTTCTTGAAATGAAGGTAATTGGTTTGCCATTTTGCTCCAGGACCGCGCCTATGGCATATTTTGAGGCATCTGTAGTCAAGTTGAATTCTTTGTTGTAATCGGGATATTGCAGAATTACGTCTTTAGATGTCAACGTGTTCTTGATTTTATTGAATGCTGCCTTTGCTTCTTCATTTAATTGTATTTGGATTTTTTTGAACTGCTCTTAGACATTCTTCCTTCTTCACCTCGAAGTAAGGATGTTAACGGCTTTGCTAGCTTAGCATAATCTCTGATAAATCGTCTATAATAACCAGATAAGCCTAAGAATGATCTTAAGTCTTTGATCGTCTGAGGATAGGGGAAGTTGGCTATTGCTTGTACTTTGGATGGGTTTGTTGAAATACCATCGGAGGATACTACAAACCCTAAGAACTCGACTTGTTTTTTAAAGAACTCGCATTTGTTGACTTGCACTTTCATGTTTGCTTTTGTAAGGGTGTCAAAAATTGTGTCTATATGTTCGTAGTGTTCTTTTTCGTCTTTGCTAAATATAATAATGTCATCTATATATACATAGCATATCCGTCCTATATGTTCCCTTAGTATGTCGTCCAATGTCCGTTGGAAAATAGACGGGGCATTCTTCAAACCAAATGGCAGTCTAGTGAACTCATATTTTCCATTGTTCACTGAAAAAGCTGTCTTTTCCACGTCAGATTCCTTAAGAGGAATTTGATGGAAACCGCTTTTTAAGTCAATTACAGAGAAAATTCGGTTTTCTCCTAGTTGAGAGAGAACCTCATTTATTTCTGGTATTGGGTACCTATCTGCAATTGTGACTGTATTTAGTTTTCTGTAATCGATAACCATTCGGAACTTTTTTCGCCTGAAGCGTCGTTCTTTTTGGGTACGATCCAGACAGGTGAGTTGTAGGGTGACCTTGATTTTCGGATGATTCCGTCTTCCAATAATTTGTTTACTTGGTCTTCCACCTCTTGTTTAAGGCTGATAGGGTATGGGTAAGATTTTGAATATATGGGCGTGTCGGAAATTGTTCGTATTTCTGCTACTACTTTTGTTGTGTATGTCAGTTTTTCGTTCGGTTCTGAGAATAGGTTGCGGTGTTTTCGTGTTAGCTGGCTTATTTCGTCTTTACCTATTGTTATAGGATGATCGTCTCGAATATGTATTGTATTAACATTCTGTATACTAAATTGCCTTAGATAGATTCTTTTTGTGCTTGCTATGACCATGAAATTTTCTCTTGTGTGTATGACTGCTGAGAGTTCTTTTAGACTGTCGTTTCCTAATATAGCATGGAAAGTCTTAAGTGTGGGTAGTAGAAAGAATTTAAGTCTGCAGTTTTCCAAGTTGAAAAGATTTAAAAATGTGTGTTGTGTAATTTTTATTTTTCCTCCAACTGAGTTGGCGAAAAAGGGGTTATCGTTTCCTTTTGCGTTTTTAACTAGACCGGATTGGATATAGTTTTTGTTAGATCCTGTATCCACCAATATGTTAAGTATTTCGCCGCTCTTCGTTTTGCATTGAAAATAGGGCAACGAAGAGCTATTCAGTCTAAAAAATGTACGTCCGTTAGGTCATATGGTTCTTTGTCTACATTATTGTAAGCTGTTTCCTGACTGTAAGCTATTTGTTGGGTGTTGTCGTATTGGTCATAATGTTGGTCTTCCTGGTATGGGTCGTAAGTTGTTTCGTCCGTGTCTATATGAAAGTTCCTTTGAGCTTTCGCTGGGGGTGGTTGATCATGGATGCATTCAATGGTCGTTTGCCAGTTTCTTGGGGCTTAGGGCGGTTCACATAATTTACCGCTCTTGTTCTGATGCTTTCGTCCACGTCCATGGGTTGAGGAGGTTTAGGTGGCCTTGGGGGAGGATAGTTTGGTTGTTGGTTATATGGATATCTAGAGTGGTTATAGGAGTTTTGTTGTTGGTAGCTATTGTGTGGATTCGAATTTGAATTTTGATATTGCTGGGAGCTATGGGGACTCAAATTTGGTTGGCGATAAGTTTGCTGAGGGTGAGGTATATGGGCTAATTCGGGATAGAATCTTGATTCGGGAAATCGTGAGTTTAATGGTTGTACCTGCCTTGCCATGGGGGGTTGTTGTCTAGGAATGAAAGAGTTGAAACTTTGATATCTGGGAACTGATGGTGCATTTAACACTTGGTTGTTGGCATGGTGTGCTCTAAAGCTTTGATTTTCCAGCTTTAGACAAAGGTGTAGTGCCTCTGGTAAAGTCTTGGGTTCTTTTATACCCAGAAGCCTCGGGAGGTCACCGGAAAGTCCTCTCACAAAAGTATCCAGGGCCTTGGCACGGTAGTTGTCCGTTAGTAGATGGACTGCCTCCTCGCCAATTTCCATGCATCCTATTTTGTTAAGTATTAGGGATAATTGACTATAAACCTTCTGATAAAATTCGTTTATAGAGCTCCTTCCCTGAATGAGGCACGTCATTTGATATTCCAGAGTGCCTATGTCGCGTTTATCGGCATAGTGGGTGGTCAGACAACGGGAGATGGCTGTCCAATCCAAGGGGTGTTGTATGATTCTAGCGCTATGTCCGCTTTTCCAATAATTTTGTTCCGGATTACATTTAGAATTCCGAAAAATTTTGGGGTGCCCTTTAAGGGTTCATATATCTTTATAATTCGCTCGACACTTTTTTTCCATGAGCTGAACTCAGAGGCGTTTCCTGAGAATTCTCTCAAGGATCTTACGACATCTGGGACTTTATCCATTTCAGCCATATTATTCCTATATTGCTCTTCTATAGTCTGATCTTTTATAATAGGGTTATTGTTATTGCCTAGAGTGGTCCTGACTAGCTCTGGTCCACTGGCTTCTATAGCCTGGGAAACCATAGCTCGTATCATGTTTGCTAAGTCTGGGGAAATTTGTTGGGCAGGTGGGGGAGTTATGTTGTTCCCTAACACGGGTGGTCTGATCAAATTATTCGGATTTGCCATTTTTTTGTTGTTATTATCTGCTTTTTATTTAGATTTTTGTTTAGTTGATAAATCACTGGAGGGTCCCTTTTGTGGTGAATCGCAGTGTTTTTTTTATGTTATAGGCTGGAGGGTCCCCCCGAAGGTGGTGAATCGCAGCCTCAGTAATATTTAATTTTATAGGCTGTACAAGCCGTATTTTATTTTTCGGTTATTTATATTTACTTACACTATAGCTTCACTTAATAATTTATTTATTATTAATAACAAACAATTTTTTTTTCCTAAACTTTTTCCACAATTTTTCCTCTCTGGTCTTATTACTAATTATATTTCTTATGCTACTTACACTATATACAGCTTCATGATGATCCTCGAAACCGATGAGTGTGTATTTGTCCTGTTCCGTGTTTGTACTGGGGTACACTTCCTCACACTGTTTTTGTTTTATAGTAGTCTTTTTGCTGCTGTTTCTTGTCGGTGTCGCTGGAGCGTCCAGGAAGGATTTTCCTATCCTTTTCACGTTCTTTATGTGTTGGTTACTTTTTTATCCTTTAATCCGCTCGGCCTGTGAGACCACTTGTCACCAGTTAAAGGCTAACCTTGTTTTTTTCGCGGCGTTTTTTTTATATAACGGCACTTTTAACTTTCGCGAACCGATCAAGCTTTCTTCTTTAGCTCGGGCGCCAGTTAATGACTTACTTGTTATAAAGTCAAAAAAATTAAAATTTTGTGGTCAAGAGTGACCTTTATTTGTCGAAATCAACTTAACAACTAACTCTTAATACTAATTAACATATTCTTAATATTGCCTAAATCTACCTGCGTCAGCACTTGGCAATTGGCGCATGCCGGATGTTGTTGCAAGTGTTTTATTTTGCTTATTCCCTTTTTAGGTCGATCCAGAATTTTGATCGGCGCATGCCGGATATTGCACTGCTGAAATTGACGATTTTGCTGAGCGCGCGTCTGGGCTATTTCCCAGTTCTTTGTAATTGTTGACTTAGCGCTATAGTGTTGGTGTCAGCTTTGGTTTCAACTTAGCTGGTGCTAACTTATATATGTTCATATTTATGTATACATATATTTGTTTATTTATTCTAAGCATTGTTTGCGCGAAAAATACGATCACTTTACTCTTTGTTCCAGCACGTTGTCACTGATTGGTTTTCGCGCTTGCGTCTAATACCAGATATTGCTCAGTTACTCGTTATAATCGTGAATATGCAAAAGAGACTACAACTTATGCGGTAATTAAAGAAGAACGTTAAAACCACTTGCCTTCCGGCGCCAAGAGTTTGACACAAATTCTAGTTAATCATCGGGACAGCGAAACGAGGCCCACGGCACAGCGGGTGACAGCAGTGAGATGAAGCAAAATGCTGTGTAAAGTGAGAGGTGCATATCGTCACCTGAAATGTAAAATAACGTATCATCAAAAAATTCGAAATTGCGTGTCTTATTTATTACGATTCACTACTTCAAATTACATACATAATAATATTATGTACATACATATGTACATATGTCCCACATTTTCAGGTTCTGCGCTCAGATATAAATCAGTTTTAACCAATATTTAAATTCCTTTTCACTCATGTTCAATTTTATTTCGTGTTTCATTCGTCCACTGTAAATTTCCGAAAATACTATTACGTTATTTTGCATTTCAGGTGACGATATGTTTATATTATATACATACAAGGTCTGTCCCAAAAGAAACAGGACTGTTAAAAAAACAAAAAACAAAAAATTAATATTTTTCAAAAGTTATATTTTTTTATTCAAAGTAGTTTCCTTGTGCTTCGATACAGCGTTTAGCCCGGTCAATTAGCATTTCAAATGAGTATTTAAGGTCATTTTTCGGAATGCTCTTGAGAAAATCGGTCGTCGCCTTTTGGATAGCGGAAATGTCCTGAAACCAGTGTCCTTTCATGGGCAAATGAAGTTTTCCAAATAGGTAAAAATCACAGGGTACTAGATCAGGTGAGTAGGGTGAATTATTAATGGTTAATATGGAGTTATTTGTCAAAAAATGAGTCGACCGATGACACGGCGCATTATCGTGCAACAGGCGCCAAGACCCTGCCTCACGGTATTGTGGTCGAGCACGACGAATGCATGAAAAAAGTCGCTTCATAACACCAAGGTAAAACACAGCATTAATCGTTTGGCCAGGCGGGACGAACTCTCGGTGTACAATACCCTCGGAATCGTAAAAACAAATCAGCATTGTCTTTTTTTTGACTTTTGAAGAGGACTTTTTTTGGCCCGACTTCTGAACGTCACAGAGGTCCTCACGACCTTCTTGGAATCGCTTAAACCACTCATGCACATTACTACGGGATAGGCACTGATCACCATAAACTTTTTTCCTCATTTGAAATGTTTCAGTAAACGTTTTCCCAAGTTTAAAACAAAATTTAATATTCGCTCTTTGTTCAAAATGCATTTTACGACCGTTGACCATAAGCTGCTGTCACTTTTTGATCGATAACATCGATTGTAGTTATCCAATTGTCTTAAAATTTTTACGAAATTTCAATAAGAGATCAAACTTTTTATTTCATATACCCACCAATAGGTGGCGCCTCCAGAAACATTTATATTTAAAAAGTTCTGTTTCTTTTGCGACAGACCTTGTATAGTGAGGAAGTGGAATTTTCGAAATTAAAAGTTTTAAGTACTTGAAAATCAGGAGATTCAAATAATAGTTCCTTCATAGTGCCAGTAAGTTGCAAATAATATCAACTCTTTCACATACTATGCTTAACCGCCACTTATGTTAGATAAATACGAGTAGATAGAATATTTTTTATTACATACTATGGATGAAAATTCTATAAAGCCTTACATAAAAAGGCGAATATCTCGAGGAGTATTAATGATAGCGATTTTGACCTTGGAACTTTTTTGTAGCAAATGAAATTTCCTACAAAGTTGTAAATTTTTTCTGCAGATCTTGTTATTTACGAGATATATACAAAAACAATGCGAATTTCGTCGAAAAATCAGGTTTAGAGCCCCATACTACCTCGCCGGTGTGAGTTACGACTTTGTTGCACTGGTCACTTTTGTAGAGTGAACAATTCTGAGAAATATGCGTCTAAAGTCCAGGCGATGCCATTAAATACCTTTGATCTGTAGGAATTTAAAGATAAAAAATCACGATTGTAGTGTATTTTTAATGGAAAATTTTTAAACCCTAAAACACCCCAATATATATACGAGGTTTGACAATTAAGTAATGATACTGATTTTATTGCCGCGCTTGTGGTAAACCTGTGACCTTGACATTCCCTCTTAGACCCGGAAACCAAACGCCAAAGCTCACAAAAGCTCGCATGAGCAAGTCGAAGGTGAAAACGATGATTATTGCCTTTTTTGATAGCCGTGGAATAGTTCACGAAGAATTCGTTCCACCGGGGAAAACTGTGAATCAAGTCTACTATTGCCAAGTGCTCGAAAGATTGCGAAAACGAGTCAACAGGGTGCACCCAGACATCGCTCGTAACTCCTTCATCACGACAACGCACCGTGCCACACCGCCCTCAGCGTGTTCCAGTATTTGGCCTCTGAAGGGATCACCGTGTTGCAACAGCCGCCTTATTCGCCCGACATATCACCCTGTGATTTTTTTGTTTCCTAAAAAAAAATCGGTGGTCAAAGGACCCCATTTTGAGTCGATTACGGATATCCAGGCGGCCGTGACGAGGGTACTCGCGGACATCCCAGTCGAAGCGTTCCAGAAATGTTTCAAAATTATCAACGAATTATAAACTAGCTATAGCAGAATAGAGATCAAACTAAGATCAGAAAAGGTTCATCTTAACAACCGAAAAGACGAAATCCTTGCTAATACATATTGATTCAAACGAACATGATGTTTAAGAATAATTTAATTTTTGGAAGAGCTAATGAGAATTTATAATAAACGGAGGACGGGAAAATATCAGCTTTAGATTATCTTTTGCTTTTTATACCCTGAACAGGGTATGTTAAGTTTGTCATGAAGTTTGTAACACCCAGAAGGAATCTTCGGAGACAATATAAAGTATATATACATATAAATAATCAGTATGTCGAGCTGAGTCGATTTAGCTATGTCCGTCTGTCTGTATATATACGAACTAGTCCCTCAGTTTTTAAGATATCTTTTTGAAATTTTGCAAACGTCATTTTCTCTTCAAGAGGCGGCTCATTTGTCCGAACGGTCGATATCGGACCACTATAACACATAGCTGCCGTATAAACTGAACGATCGGAATCAAGTTCTTATATGGAAAACTTTCACAGTTGACAATGTATCTTCACCAAATTTGGTATAGATTATTTTCTAGGGCAAAAATGTAATCTCCGAGAAAATTATTCAGATCGGTTAACTATAGCATATAGCTGCCATACAAACTGAACACATAGTTACTAACAGAAATGCACATGTGAAGGGTATTTAGCTTCGGTGCAAGCGAAGTTAATGTTTTTTCTTGTTTTTCAAATGCCTAGGAGAAGCACACTCCAAACAGCTGTGACTATTTTGCAACTACAAACTGCATTTTTAGCAAAAATATAATTATGCCATAACGGTGAACAATGCACCAGCAAGAGGCATCTATACAAAAGCAAAACAAACCAATGCAAATACAACAAATACTTGCACTAATGAACTCATAAACTCGCAAATGACCACCAACCGTGAGCACCGCTCACCGCTACTGTGATGTGCAAGCGGTTCTGTGTTAATTAACGGTATGCCTCCAGCGATTACTGATTACCGGTGCAATAAAGCGACGATATAAAAACAAATACAAACATATATTTGGAATGATAAAAAACGTGAACTTAATGAGTTCAAGTAAATATGTATGCATGTGTGTACGAGAATATTTGCTTATAGTTTAGGTATGTGTAATCACTATGTAATTAAGCGCCATTAATTTTCAAATAGTATGTATAAAAATAAAACATGAACTTCTTAATTAATTACAGAAAGAAAAACATGTTTTATGAGAAAAACCCGTTATAAACATATAAATTAAAAGATAGCAATAAATATTATACAATATTTGAAGATTAGAATTGTTCAGATAGATTACTACGCATTCAAATAAGTACATATATACATATGTACATATAAACTTCAGAGACATACTTGTATACGGGGTATTCCATACCAAATCGACCACTTTCGAACCCGACCCCTTTAGATTTTGCTGAAACTTATCCATCATTTTCTACCCTTTGAAAAACATTTTTGAGAATTTTTTCAAAATTTTTTGTCCAACTTTAAAATAGTTATGAATTTTTCAAAAAAATGGATTTTTTATTTTCAAATAGCCATAACTTTTGTAGAAATTGACTTTTGGGGACCATTTTTTTTTTAATTTTTGTTTTTGAATGAACTTTTCGAAAAAACTTTTTTTCCGTAAACTTTATTTCTATTTTCGGTTTGGTATGGAATACCCCATACACATACATTTGAAAAAAAATCGATTTTTATAAATGTAAATCTATTAGAGACGCTATAACCCTTTGCTCCCAATTAATGATTACTTGGTATAAAGATTACTTGGTCATGGCAAGCGAGTATCTAATTGACATACACATGTAAATAATGTGTGCCACCAACGTCACTCTATTGTTTACACATGCTGCGCTTTCTTTACAAACATACAAACATACAATATTCACAAAGCAAACTAATTACTCGCTAAATAAATGGGTCTAATGCCCTATCTGTAAATAGTGATGCGCTTTTAATGAACTGCAAATTGTGCGGCTGAGAATGGCTAATTTCTGGAGTACACAGACAAATATATGTATGAATATTAATATATATTTGCAACCGTATTTGCTAATTAACGCTTTCACTAATTACTAGTTAGCTCTTTTAAAAGATTCCATTTCGCCACAAAGTAAAGCTTAATTTTAGACGACCTTTGGTGATTTTCCAAGGACTGCGAATAAAGCAATAAATTTTATACGCTAAAAAGGATATTTTGAGGTGGACCATCTTATTAATATTTTCTCTTTCAACAGTATGCTCTTTTACAAACGAACACCTTATATCTTGTTTTACGAAGTTTCGCCGCTTAGTGAACTCATTAATAAGTGAATATGCTAATTTTCTTTCACCGTGGGGCGTTGTTCAGGGTTTAAAAATCAGATAAATACGTAAAGCGAATATACATATACGTATATTATATTATATAATTAATTGATTAGATGTTCATAAATATAATGCGAAATCCCTGGAATTGAGCAAAGCACCCAATTGCACACTTTAATACCGTTTAATTGATTCCCAGGTTAATTTCATCAAACATGTACTGTTAGGCAAGTGCAATTAAGTGACAACTACGGCGTTACAAAGATGCTAACGAACTTAATCGCAGTTCGGTACTGACTCAAATATTATGTAAGTCCTTTCAGTGATTTTCCTATTTAATTTTACTAATTAATTAATTAAGTGTAAGCATATTTGAATAACTGTATAAATAAGAAATGAATACACTCTGGCCTAATAATGAAAATAGGCATATTTATCAACGAAAAAAATTTTTTTTTTTTTATTTTTTTTTTTTTTCGTTGGATTTGGCTTGTCGCACACGGTCGATTGCATAGATCCATGATTCGTCACCTGTGACGATCTTATAAACGTCGTTTCAGCATTTCTTTACACCAATCCACACGAGCCTTTTTTTGAGCGATTGTCAAATTGTGCGGGATCCAACTAGAACAAACCTTTTTTACGGCCAGGTGTTCATGCAATATCGAATGTATGCTGGTGGGAGAAATGCATAGGCATGCCTCTATCTGAAGGTATGTTACATGACGGTCTTGCATTATCAGTTCACGTACGGCATCGATGTTTTCTAGCACATCGGCTGTTTTTGGACGACCTTCACGGAATTCGTCTTTGAGCGAGCGTCGGCCACGATTGAATTCGTTGTAACAGTTTTTCACAGTGCTATAGGATGGTGCTTCATAGCCATACAAAGATTTTAGTTCATCGATGCACTCTTGTCGTGATATTCCACGTCGAAAGTTGTGAAAAATGATCGCACGAAAATGTTCACGAGTTGATTCCATTTTTTGGCCAAGATGAATTTTTTAATTCCCTGTAAATAATACAATTCACGATTAAATGACAAAACGTTCTGAGTGATGTTATGCTAAAAAATGTCAAACTTTCCAATGGAAATGTCAGATTGCACCTGGCAACACCTAGTGTGGCCTAGACCAGACTAGTTAGCAACCTATGTAGAAGAAAAACAACTTTAAAACTGTATTAAGTATTTAGAAGCCAATGTTTTCAACTTTTTACCTTGTTACCATTAAGAATTTGTCTTCAATATTTTCTTTGTAAGAAAATTGCATATAAAATAGGGCTTTGTACAAGTATATACGATTTTTTTATACCCTGAACAGGGTATATTAAGTTTGTCACGATGTTTGTAACACCCAGAAAGAAGCGTCGGAGACCCTATAAAGTATATATATAAATGATCAGTATGTCGAGCTGAGTCGATTTAGCTATGTCCGTCTGTCTGTCCGTCTGTCTGTATATATACGAACTAGTCCCTCAGTTTTTAAGATATCCTTTTGAAATTTTGCAAACGTCATTTTCTCTTCAAGAAGCTGCTCATTTGTCGGAACGGCCGATATCGGACCACTATAACATATAGCTGCCATATAAACTTAACGATCGGAATCAAGTTCTTGTATGGAAAACTTTCACATTTGACAAGATATATTCACGAAATTTCGTATATATTATTTTCTAAGGCAACAATGTAATCTCCGAAGAAATTGTTCAGATCGGTTAACTATAGCATATAGCTGCCATACAAACTGAACGATCGGAATCAAGTTCTTGTATGGAAAACTTTCACATTTGACAAGATATATTCACGAAATTTCGTATATATTATTTTCTAAGGCAACAATGTAATCTCCGAAGAAATTGTTCAGATCGGTTAACTATAGCATATAGCTGCCATACAAACTGAACGGTCGGAATCAAGTTCTTGCATGGACCACTTTCACATTTGACAAGGTATATTCACGAAATTTGGTACAGATTATTTTTTAAGGTAACAATGTAATCTCTAAAAAACTTTTTCAGAACGGGTTACTATAGCATATACCTGCCATACAAACTGAACGATCGGAATCAAGTTCTTGTATGGACAACTTTCACATTTGACAAGATATATTCACGAAATTTGGTATAGATTATTTTTTAAGGTAACAATGTAATCTCTAAAAAACTTTTTCAGAACGGGTTACTATAGCATATGTGTGGCTTCCATACAAACTGGACACATAGTTACTAACAGAAATGCACCTGTGAAGGGTATTTAGCTTCGGTGCAACCGAAGTTAACGTTTTTTCTTGTTTTATTCTCCGTTCAATGCTATTTGCCTGAAGCTAATATAAATCCGTTTTTCTCATTAATTGGCAGTTCAGAAATTCCATTCATTTATACATAGTTAAAGATAGATAAAATTCTTCGCAGAACCTTAAATGAGAAATAAACAAACATTTTTTTGCTGTAATCATGATATTTTCCACTGAAAAAAAGTATCGAGTTTCTTCATTATCGATTTTATTCTATTCGTTATCGATACCTTTAAAAATCGAGTAGTTTTTGGAGTATTCAGTCGGTATTTTTTAAGATTTTTTGTTACTTATGTATGAACATTTAAAATAAGAATTTTGAGTCATTTTTGTTCAGAGTTCTTGTGAGTACTCTTAAAAAGTTTTACAAATATACAGTAACCAAATGTTTAGAAATTGTGTATTGTCGGGTTTAAGAACGAAGTTACCGCCACTTTCGGTTCATACAGTTACGGACAATAAAATAGAATCGAAGGTGTTGCTTTGAAACAATGGCATAATTTTTCTTAAATTTTTAATCTATGTCGTAACTTTTCTACATAATAACAAAGGCAATAATATGTACTTTTAAAAAAGAGGACAAGATAGCATTGTCGAGTTTTACAGTTAACAGTAATTTAAAAAGTATAAATAGCGTGCCTCGTGCTTAGTGACACAATAATAGAATCAATAGCGAAATAGTTTCATAAATGAAAAATGTTGAGTTTAAAAAGCGTAAAAAGTAGTTATATTAACTTAATTAGATTTGTGGAATGAATAATTGTATCAATTATAAATTTATTTAAACAAAATGGGTCGAGCAAAACATTGTTTAGAGGAGGAAAGATTGTGCGTCCAAAATGTGCAAGGAATGGGTCACGCGTAAAGGGAAATTGTAAACATATGAAATATGTCTCAAATATTTTTATGTTTGATGCCTTTAAGTTTCTGAAAAAAATATTGAAAAAAATAGGCCGACCACAAAAAAATGACTGCGCAAGTCGTTCGAAATATTGCGTGATTGCCGATGCGCGTACCGTTTAAGGCCTCTGCAGCCATTCAATAAGAATTATGTGCAAAAATTTCTTCAAGAACAGTAAAAAGACAACTGGTGGAGAAAGATTGCTTTGGCACATGGTCCCGAAAGGTGCCAGTGCTGAGAAAACGGCATAGATGCAATCGTGTTCAGTTTGCAAAACGACACATTAATTAGGGCGGAGCTGAAAATTAAGAAAAAATGGTTCGACATTTTATGGTCTCAATGTAAAATTAATATGATAGGAAATGATAGTTGCGCGTGAGTTCGACGTCCAAAGAACAAAGAAATGTGAGGCCGCTAAACGACTAGGTCCTTCAAACCCCGTGGGGCAATATAATGGTTTAGTATTGTTTCTCATGTTGTGTGCCGGGACCTTTATTTTGGATACAAGAAAACATAGACAGCAATATATCTGTTAAGGTTTTAGATAAGGTCATACTCCCAAATGCTGAATGGTATTCGCCTTGCATTTTGGCAATTCCAAGAAGAGAGCGACCCGAAACATACTTCGGGTCTTGCAAAAAATGGTTCTCAGATAATGGTGCTAGCGTTATGGCTTGGCCAGAGTAATCAGCAGATCTGAATCTCATCAAAAACTTACGGAAAATTGTTAAGGAAAATATTGCACCCCTTAAACCGAAAAATAAGGCAGAATTCTGAGAGAAGGAACAAAGGTCTGGTATTCTGTTCCACACTATCGGTAGCCTAATTAGATCTATGCCTAGGAGATCTGCATCGGTATTAGACGATTAAGAATACACTACAATGTACTACCAATTTTTCTATTAGTTCCCTTAAAAAATATATTTTTTTTTTAATGTAAAAGATTTTGATTCTATTTTTTTGTCTGTTATATTCTTCACCTTTGTTTTTGTAATATTTATGTTATTTTTTTTTCAATATTTTTACTGCTACCAATAGCACTTGATATGAAGTACGTAATAAAAATATAACTTAATTGAATTTAAATCAAATTCATATCTTTTTGAGAACAAAAAATTAGTACCATGGATGATTCTATTTTATTGTCCGTAACTGTATACTATCCAATACCAGAAAATTGTTATCAGCAGAACGACTTTTAGCTCAAAAGTTCTATCCAACTGTGCATCGATCGATCGATCAGCTGCTCCCAGCGAAAGATCATTTTCGACTCTTCGCAGGCTGAAAACTTACTTCCACTAGTAAATAGCGATTATAAAGATAGTGATGATTCAGTTGAAAAGTGAATATAATTTAATGAGTGGAAGTGGAATAGAAAAATATACAAGTGCGTTGGCAACATTAACTACATAGTTTTATTTTTCTCATCCCTTTTTTGACATGATTCCAAATTTGAAGTGAAAACACACCTGAAATTTGTTTTTGCATACGCTGTTGGTCATTAGCATAAATAGTTTTATGGAACAGTTGATCTTATCGATGATTGTGTTCTGCGTACTCTCGGTGCATATATTAGCAAGTTCTAGAAATTATAGTAACCAGTTATCTACCAGATATCAACAGTTGTTGTTTAAGTCAATTTTGAGAACCTAAAGAAGTAAATGAGCTCGTCAGCGTATACATCCAAAAGTATGATCACATTCCTCTATTAATTCAATAACTACTGCGAGCGCAATATTACTATCTTAACGCGATTAAAAAATCAATAAGGCTACACATGAAAGATACACATTTAAATTAATTTGTGAAAGCATGAAAGTGCGATATAAGTACCTAGATACGTACATGTGAGTTCGTGTGGCTTTACATAAGCTCAAGTATGTGCAATAACTACTAATATGGACGACTGACTACACAGCTAAAATAGTATCGTGAGAGTCAATAAGTAAGAGTCAATGACTGTGCGTTCGCAAATGGGATTTTTTACTTGAACCAAATTTAAATATGTGCTCTGCATGCTTGTACATTGACTTTTGCAATGCACTGTATGTGCGCATAGTTGACTTGGTGTTGATTACAAATTTGTTATATTTTTTACATTTTATCTTTTTTAGTGCTCAAGTAGTTCAAGCGTTGCCTGGCTGTGCTGCGCTTTAAAGGTAAATGAGCAGCGGCCGAATAGTAAGAAAAACACAAAAACAAAAACAATTATTTACAAAAATAGATAAAAAGTTTGTAAGAAAAAACAACAACAAATAAAACAACAGCACATTTGGCACCATTCACGTAGCATAAATGCAATAAACTCTTCGAAAAAAGCTGCAAAAGCGTAAAGGCATTTTTTACTTTTGCTGCTTGCACAACAGATTCAAGTGAAAAAAATATAAAAAAAATATGAAAATAAAAAAAAAATACTGCCATCTAATGGCGACTTGCCATAACTGGTTACTTTTACTAGTTGATGGCGGTGTGAACCGACAACAACCACATATGCAAAAGTTCACTTAGTTTAATACAAAAACAAAATGACAAATTGCATTTCACTGCACTCACACGAAAACAAAAAGAAATTACTTTTTACAGCAATTACGATGTTGGCTTTCAGTACGATTATGTTGTTGCTGTTTTTTTTTTTCTCAAAGTTGTTTACTGCGCGCTACTTAACTGCTGTTAAACTTATAAGTACATTTATTAATTTATTAGCTGTGCGCAACTACCGGCAGGCGCATGTCACCGCCAGCTTGGTAGCCAATCGCTCAATGCATGCTAGTGGCAGTCACTCACTCGACGTCAGCGCAGCAATAAAGCATGCCTATGTATGTATGTAATTTTATATATTTTTTATGTTGGCAGCGTTGTAGACGCTGAAAATTTTTTTAAGTAAAAGATATAACTTTTGTCTCTGAGCTTTTAAAGTGATTGAAAAAAAAACTTGTCCCAAAAGTAAGTTTAAGAGAATTCAGCGCTGGCTTGACCATTCTGCGAGTTTCAATAAAAACATATCGCATGAAGCTTATTTGTTTCAAGCTTATGGAATAGTTTGAAAATTTGTCTAATTTTTTAAGACTTTCGCTAGAGTCTGCCAATCATTTTCTGTGAGTTTTTCGTCAAATCTACGCTGCGTCCGCATCAGCGCGTCATCTATTGACGCATTACTTCGAATATTTGCTAAATTACAATTTACTCTTTGATAATTGCCACTAGTATTTGCATGGCTCTGAGAACGGTGCTTGAAAAAACGCTTTTTATGAGTATGACTGCAAAAAAAAAAAAAACAAAAAAAAAAAAAATAAATAAAATTTTTTAAATATATGCATAAAAAGATATATGTATTAAAACTATGTATGCATATCGTGTATGTTAGAAACACTCAATGTTCACTTCAGAAATAAATTACAATTTCTAAGTAATTATAAATAGTACTCAACAGCAGTTTTTTTTACATTTAGTCGAGTCGATTGATAAGAAGTTTACTATACTTGGTGTACCTAAGATGGATGGTGGTAAGCAAGATGCGTCATTCTGTTGAATATAAATAATTACAAAACAAAAATAATTAAAAAAAAAAACAAATGTTTCCGTAGACGCAATTTTTGGTTTAAATAATTGTCTTCAGTTCAAAATTCTTTATAGAAATTTTATACTCCAAGGATTCATATGTACTGTATAATCAGCTAAAATGCAAAATAACGTAACATCACTTTTTATAAGTTTGCAGGCGAAGAAAAAACCATGAAATAAAAACCACTAACTTTGCAAAAAAATTTGAGGTTTGGTTATACAAGTAAAACGGTTGTAAATTGGATATTATATCAGACAGCGATTTTCGAATTTTTTTTATGATACGCTGTTTTGCATTTTATGTGTACACTTCTAGCTGATAACGAGTCATTTCACCGATGCCCAAATGTGGCAACCAACGCTTTAGTCCGTAAAATGATCTTGTAACATATACACCGGATTACTAGATACCAAGATTCTTAATATAGAAGATTCACTGTCAAAATAATATATTTATGATTAAGAAAATGTTAATAAAATTTACATATGAAGATCGCTGGTGTCAGTAGTATTGATGATAGCAAATTCAAGAAGGAAATATCATATATGTATGTATGTATGTTAGTTATGTTATTTCCATAGCCCACCTAACATTCTGCTCACTTTTTGATTCAACTTTTTAACATCATAATCAGTTAACAACCACATTAATCTCTCATAAATCTTATCTATGGCTAGAAAAGTTTTTCATTTGCGGTAATATTTAGTTGCACTGGAAAACGTGGCAACTCTCAACTGAATTGCCCCGCTGTTTAGTGTGCAGTGTGCATCGCGGAAGTCGAAAAGACAATACAGCGGCGTTGCTGTCAACGTCAGTTTGCAGCCGTCATGCCTTTGTGTGCAATGGCTTTGTTTTAAAGTTGTTTTTATTGCTTTTTTACTTTCCACATGCATAATTTTTAATGCTGCTGCGCCAGTGTTGTTGCTGCGGGCGCTGTTAGAAATGAGATACCGGCGTACTCTTGATGTTGTGTGTGAGTTGGATAGTTTGGGGTTTGTGGTACTTTTTTTTTGCTGTTGAACATAAAAAATAAACATATGTATGTATGCTTGCTGTTCGGCGTTTTATTAATAAACATATGTTTTTTTTAACCACATGAGTTACCCCTTAATACCTACTTAAACCCATAAACATCTTTGAACTTATTAAGTTGCCTGCATCTTAGCCTGCTTATCTGCACCTTCCTTCACTTCTTCTGTTCGCTTTTGTTTTATTGCCTGCAACTTCGCGGCCACAAAAACCGCAGCTGCAGCACGTTTATTTAGCCTGCGCCAGCGCGATATTGTCTCGGTCATATCAAAGTTTCCAGTAATACAATAGCAGTTGCTGATGACTGACTGCCAGCCAACTCGAGGTTAAAGACATTGCGCTGACGTTTGACAACAAAAACTGTAGCAGGCAACAAGCGCGAACCGTCAACGAACCGCCCCATTGAGCGTTTGGAAAGTCGAGGCAAAGAAAAAAATAAAAAAAAATACAAATTACTCAAGTGCACATAATGATAAAGCGAATTATCAATGGGTAAATGTTAGTATCGTCTTTTGTGTACGCAAACTGTTGTTTTTGTTGCCGCGTTATGCAAGTCGTCTGCAAAGCTGCGAATTTATGGGTTGCGTATACGCCGTGGTGCTTGGACACACGCCTCTGCAGTAAATGCTGTAATATACTGTTACTGTTTACTATATACTTTTTTATTTCGTCGCTTAAATAAATGTATTTCTTGTTTGCATTCGCGTTGTAAGTGTCTCTTACGCAATTTTGCCTAAGCTGCTTTCATTAATTATATTTTTCGTAAATTTACTGAACTTGGTTCGCACGCAGCCCTATCCAAAACTTCTTTGTGGCCTTTCAAAACGATGATTATTGAGAGAAGTCGCAATACAATTTATTAAAATTTTGAAAAGTCCCGGAGTATTTAATTAAATTCACTCAGGAATTTAATTAAAAATCAGGAAGGATATTAATTTGGATTAGATGATTATATATAGGACTAGCAGCCCGTCCCGGCATCGCACGGGGTAGACAATTATTTATTTTTGGAAATTTGGATATAAAACACTTTTTTTCACAAATATTTTTATTTGTATTAAAAAAAATCCCACAGTTATATCTGTATGTAAGTCTATTTATGTTCAATTTCTTCGATGGTTTAAGTGGCGGGCACTTTTGAAAAATTAAAAAATAAAAATAATAATAATCAAAAAATTAAAATAACAGTAATAAATAATGAATTCAGTCGTTTTACATATAAGTAAATAATAAATTATTAAATAAATATATTAAATAATAATAATAATAATATTCTTTAAAAATTAGCGTATAAAAATATTATAAGCATAAGTAATAATTGCGAAAAAAAAAATAAAATAAAATTAATAATTATGAAAAATTAAAAAATAAAAATAATAATAATCAAAAAATTAAAATAATAGTAATAAATAATGCATGCACGTGCTCAATTCTGCTAAATAGCAGCGACAACGTCGAATTCCTTACTTTGATTCTATCGGCTCTGTTAGCCGCCAAGTCGAACATCATACAGAATTCAATTTACACCTTCTCTATACTTTACATTCTCTGGCTCGGAGCGCTTTTCAGAATGCATCGCAAACAACGGCTACGGCGCTATGGCGGTTTTGTTTACTTTTTGAATTTTTTAATTCGTAATATCTTTTGAATGGAAAGTCCAATTTAAAAACTATTTTATAGGTAGTTAAATGGTCTTGACCATAAAATAATTTATTTGGATAAGGATTAATGTAAACATATAAATAGCATTGTTTGAATTTGGTTAGCATTTTCATTAATGTTTAAAATGAAAAAAGTTGTTGTAGTGACATAACTACAATATTTGGACATATGCTACCGCGGAGTTTTTTGTAGACATTATGATGTTCTTCAATATTGTTTTACATTATTTTGTTCTATCGCTAATCGTTTCGGCAGCGCATTCGGCGAAAGGCATTTTAAGACTCATTTTTCTACTCCTTCGGTTACATTGTTCAAATTCTACCAAGGATCCCTAATTTTTTCAAAATGAAATGTAGCCTATGTCAAATTGGAAGAATGTAGCATTCTATTGGTGAAAGAATTTTTCAAATTGGCCCAGTACTTTTTGAGCCTATTCATTACAAACATACAAAAATAGTTACAAATCTTTCCTCTTTATAATATTAGTATAGATATACAAGTATACTTGTTGAGATATATTTATATACAGATTAATTTTACCTAAGCTTTTATTATAATCTGACTCAAATCTACTCAGTAATTCGACAATTGGAAGCGCTCGCTCGATTTGCATTAATGGCAGGGCATTCCTTTTCACCACAGACTAATATACATATGTAATCGTAATGCTTTAGGATTAATATCCCGTTCCGAACTGTGGAACTTTAACAGCTTCGAAATCCCCTAAACAGTTTTATTTGAATTTTATACTTTTACAACAACAGCAATGAGGAGTCAGTCTCCACAACGACAATGTGAAGCGGTGAAAGCAGGACTGTCATTTTCGACAATCCATCGGTCTCTTCAGCGTGACATAAGATTTTGACGCCCGATTTAATCATTGCACAGACCTCTGATTTCCTCTATTTAACTTACGGATATGATTTTGCTTCCTGTTTGCAATACGCTTTTCGAAACTGCTATTTTTGTTGTTTAAATTATCTTTTGCGTTTAAGTTATGTTAGTCGAGCTTGTTGGTATTTCTGAGCATTTGAAGTAAAAAGTTTATAATTTCGTCCTTCAACATGTCCCGGCAACCTACGAAAAAGTCTTTAAGGGGTTACATGGATTTACTTGGGTAAAAAACAGCAATTTTTCAACAATATTTTTTCATATAAAATAGAAATATTTTATTAGAATATAAACCTCTTAATCAGAATCTTCTTATCAGGAAGAGAATTCGAACGAACACGAGTTTCTTGCTAAATAAATTGAAATCTCAGTGAAAGAATTCGCTGATTATATAATATACGGTATCCTATATATAGTACATACATAAATAGCTTGATGATATTTTATCATCAACACGTCAGTCTCTAGTTTGGCAGTTTCTCTCAATAACCAGTGGACAATATCAACACAGAAAGACTTAAGTCTTTCGTTCGGAGCTATTGTTGAGTTGAATTGCGTTAGTGGGATTAGTGCCATTTCTTAACAGCTATTCAGTTCAACAACATTCTGATAAGGAAATTGATTTCGTCTGGGAGTAATATTAAATTAAGTTCTTATGTGGTATTACGCTGCACCAGCGAACCGATAAAGCAAGCAACAGACAGCGGTGTCAAGTTAAATCAGTGTAAACACACATTTCTCCACATTATGTAAATATTTTTGCACAGTCAAAATGCGTAGGCGATTTTCGTGAGGTAAGAGACTCAAATGGAAATGTCATAAATGAAAGTGAAGATAGCTTTTGGCGAACTTGAAACTCGGAAAGTTCATTGCACCGTTTGGATTGTGTAATAAGCAAAAATTTATTTATACATATGTACATATATTGAGGAGTTATCGCTTCGGAGATATATGAATGAATTATGCAAATTTTTGCTAACTTGATGTGTGTTATATTCATTTGTGTGTCGATCAATATATAATACTAATACTTTCTCCACATTCAAGCTTATTTTAATTTCTTTTCTTCGTAGTCAAGAAATTTAGATTTTTAATATTTTGTAAAATTATTATTATTTTTTTTTTTAATTATAATTATTGATTTGTGTTGAGATTATTAGTTGGTAATAACTAAAGTATATCACAAGTTAACTACTGATTAAACGAAACATATTTACTACATATCCATATTGTAAACTTAGAAATATTTTATAGAATTAAATTTAATAAAAAAAGTATAATATACTATATTTATAATCAGCTTGGTGAAGGATAATCAAGTAAGTACTTGTTTAAGTTTTATTTTGCAAATGTTGTCAATCTGTTATTTTTTATACATACATACAACTGTTTTTTGATTACTTGCAAAAATTTCTAAAAATAAAATAATTTTAAAATATTCAAAAATTCAAGTTCTCAAAATCACATGAATACCCTAACACATGTACTGTTGCAATTTAATTTGTTTGTGCAAAAAAAAAAAATTACATATGCATTTTAATTGTAATTCATTAATAATTAAGGAATTAAGCGTGTAAAATATTGTGTCTTTCGATTTTCATCGCGTTGATTACACACCGCACTGTCATAAATACGCAAATACTCATTCTTGAAGACTCAATATACGGTCACCTTGAAAAGTAAACACTTGTCAGTAAGTACGTAAGTATGTGCTTAAGTATGTAAACATTGCGGCGCAGGTGAAATCGAATCCACTTTGCCTGATGATACGAGTATTACGCAGATAGCATTTTTACACCGGTTTTCAAGCTAATTTTTTATTTATTTTTTATTTTGCTATGTATTTATCAGCTTTTTTTTACTATTTCATAATGTTCTCGCTTGCTAAGCGCCACTGAACGAGATTGTAATGCCTTCGAAGTGTCGCATTGAGACTCTGTAGCTCTCCATGATAATTATTCGTAAATCGAATCGGAATTATTGTTTGGTGTTAACTCAATTAATATTTGTGAATTGAAACAAGCAAGCTTACACTGTTCCAAATTATATCGTTTTTTTATTTCTTTATTTACCACCATTGAAATGTTGTTCATTCAGAAGAATAGGCGGGAAACAACATACGAGAAATATACGATATTATTTCATTGAAGCAATTCAAAATAATACCTACATTCATACATGTATACCATAGTAAAGGTAATGAGATCGGTTGTATTATATGCGGTTCCAATATAGATTCAGTCGCTAGGCATTAAATCATAGCACTAAGAGTTATCAGTGCATTCCGAACAATATCAAGTGACGCTGCTGAAGAGAAGAGAGAGTCAAAAGCCGAACAATGTGGCTGATACTGATACCGGACATTCATTCGTGGATCGACAGACGACATGTCGACCAGGATTTCCACCTAACCCGAATACTAAGTTTATATTGGTGCATTAGAAGCTACCTTTTTAGATTACAAGGGAAAAACTTAAAACTATACTCGGTGATAGTCTACTGAAAACAGGAAAGCTGTCAGCGAAGCGGAAGACTTAAGGGGGTATTCTAGTCTAGAAATCAAATTTTGGGCAGTTTTTTGAATTTTATTTAAAAAAAAACAAAAAAATATTTTGACTTTCCATTTTTTTATGGTGTTTTTATTGATATCTTAAGAATACAGAAAAAAAATTTTACAAAAAAGTATTAAAAATTAAAATAATTAGAGGGGGAAGGGAGAGACAGGTGTAAAAAAAAAAAATGGAGCATCCTGGTGACATTGATCCTGACTCTGCTTGTGGTCTGAAAAAAAGTCAAAATAAATTCTTAATCAGTAAGGATGCTCTTATAGTCCCTACTTCAAGGAACACGAAATTTTTTTTTTTTTTGAAAAATGGCGACTGCCTAAAAATAAAAATATTTTTTTACGCTTTTTTTGAAATTCCTGAATTTTTTTATTAAAAACAAAAATTTTGACACGATGCTGGTAGGAACGATAAAGGATTATATAAGGAAGGTTCACACAAAATTTCAAGTAAAACGGTTGTATAGAACTTGAGATAATGCCGGTACCGTGTGGAAAAAAGTAGTTTCGAGAAAAACGCGTTTAAAAAAGTAAGTCTACCTACCTATCGGGTTAGACACTGCGTCCCTAAAGTAACTGTAACTTTTAAAATAATTTTAGTTTTTAAAAATCCTTTGGAGGATATGTTCTTAAGGATCTAAACTTTAAATATATGAAAAAATCGAATTTTTCAAAATTCTAGAGTAGAATACCCCCTTAAACATGCCAAAACTGAGACAAAGAGAGCAGATTAGGCGTCCGTCAGTCTGTAGACGAGAGACATAAACGTCTTATCACTTTCACGAAGTAATACTTAATCAGGTGGTTCCGTGGAAGAGTCTGGAGTTGGGGGCGGATTTAAGTTTCACACTCTGCCTTTTGATGCTTCCCCCTACTTAAAAGCCCTCAACGGAAATTATCGAAATTGTTAACAAAAATTATAAAAATTAAATTCAAATTTTAGAAATTGGTTTTCTAACTAAATTGCTAAGTACGTCGAACCTTAAAAGTAATTTTTTTTGCTTACCTTTTGCTAAACTTTATTTTTTCATTGACTTAAAATTCTTCTTCTTCTTCTTTAATGGCGTAGGCACCGCTTAGCTTAGTAGTAATTAATCGAAGGAATAAGCTAAACAAAATTTTTTTAAAAATAGCGGTTTCTATCAAAAAAAAAAAAAAAAAATGATTTTTAACCAAAATTTCGGTTTATAAAAAAATATTTATTGGTGAGAAAAAGTCTCCAATTAATTAGTAAAAATATATTTAAGAAGCTCGTGTTAAAATTTGAGCCTAATCGGTTTTTGAAATACTCTAATTGTTTGACTCTCCTTGACAGCTCTTATAGCTTACATGTAAATTCACCGAGACGATTCAAATCAATTTCATATCATTGCCTGTTATACTCGTATTATATCCTCGACATTTATTATTTAAGTTGAGAGACAGAACTGTTAATGCAATAGGGTCATTCGTAGTCTCATACGTTCTTGAGAACGCGTCCACTCTGCAGGCATGTTCAGTTTTGACTGCAACAACTCTAAAAGTAAAAATACTTTCCTAATTTTATAAAAAAATAGAATTTAAAATACAAAATTTTAATAAAATAATTAGAAAAATATGAAGCTTAATAGTAATATTTATTAAAATATTTTCATCATAAAAATCTGTTATTATTAAACTTACTTCATTCTCATACAACTTTAAATACCAGTAATGATTACAAAACGCAATAGTAAACGGTATAATTCTCCATTTGAAATGTATTTTGCACTTTCTCACACAATATTGTGCTAATGTGGTAATTAATATGAAATAATCCCTCATTATCTGCTTCACGTGTTAAAATGTACATACATATAATACTCGTGTATAAACATTTGCAAATTCACTTAAACCTTTCAATATGATAGCCTTAAATAAACTTATTAGACATTTTAATGGGATTTTGAATTTGCGGGAAATCGAAAAAAATACAGTGCGGCAGTTTGCCTTCGGTTGAGGGCGAAACAACGGCATATAAAATACCATAATATATATGTATGTATATTAAGTAACTCAAATGCTGCAAAACTCAATAGCGCGGCGTTATTGAGATATACATAAATACTAGGGAGATGCTTAACAAATGAAATTAACTTTTTATTCGCTTCGTACAGTGTTGAATATCAGATGAAAATATCAGCTTTCATAACTCAATATCGAAAATAGAATTTCTCAGCTTTCAATTTTAGTTCCGTTAGAAACGGTCCGGGTTATTTATATTTTACGATTTATAAGGCATGCCTTAACATTTTCACCAGTCAGCAGCACTTTGATAAGTGACTGATATTCCCGCTCTTATAGAAAATGTATTCTATAAATTTTCTTCTTATCGACATATACATACTTAGGTTAGATTAATCTCGTAGGTCAATAAGCCGCGCATAGACAAGTTTTGTTTTTTTTTTTGCGAAACCAGATGGAGTTCTGTTGCTAGGTCCAAGAGGACTAGTCATCCTTTAGGATACCTGATGCCGAAATTGAACAGTTAACCATTTTTTCTCGTCTTATAACGATCACCTTAATGCAATATCTACTATTTGCACTTTTGTGTACAAAGTAATCATTATAAAATATTTTTGTGGCTAAAAAATCATTTATAAAAGAAGAGAAAAAATAGTAATAATAACAATTGCATTGATAATAATTAGCACCCACAAGCGCAAAACAAATTGAGGATGGTTACCAAGAAAACCACCAACAAAAACACACACTTAAATCGCGAATCCACAAAGTAACCTTAGCATGCGCAATTCAAGAGAAAATAAAAAAGAAATAAAACAAATAAATTTGAGAAATAATGGCAAAATCAGACACTCGAATGGCGTCTAAGGTTACATGAGGGTTATATACATATGTACAAACATTTAAGTACATACCGTACTTACTTTGCTTCTGACTCCATTGTACAGAGAGTTAGTGTTTAGTGAGGGTGTTGTAGAGCTGCAGCTCGCCTCGGAGTGACTAATCATCATGTCAAATGCCAGTTTATTTGAATTTGTGAGTTTTGTTTCTTACGAATGGGCGTGTCTGCGGCACATAGCGGTATTTCCGTGGCCTACAATTTCAAAACTTTAATAATTGGCATATTTGGTTTTTTGTTGCTACTTTTTAAGCTTGAACTGCTGGCAGAAATGATCATCTTTGGCAAATATTTATTATCATTTGGCTGTTTACACTGGTGGCGAATTCATAGAAATATCTTTTGTACTGTAAATTTTATAATGAAAATATTCGGTAGGGATTTTTCGCAGAGATTCTACTTTTCTCTAAGAAACTGCTACCATGAGCACATAGAGAGAAGGCCAATGTAATTTCGACTATGGCTTATCAAAATAATTATTCCTGCTGAATTGTTGAAAATTTTTTGACTATTTTTTCATAGGTTAGTAACTTTTTTGGTTGAAAGTTTATAATCGATTGTAGGATTATTTTGGGTTGTTTTGCTGGTTTCAAGCTTAGTGGCTTTTCTATGTCGAACTACATTTTGATGAGCCCAATCGCAGTTTAGTTGGCGCTAAAAATTAAGATGATCATCAAAAGTTTTCAAATAAAGAAGACAATATAAAAAATAAAAAATAAAATACTGATTAGTTGAGTGGGGACGCAATTACTTATGTATAAAAAACATTATGAAATTATTTTAGAAATCGAATGTTGAGATCTTTTGATAGCAAACCACACTGGCCGTAAAGTCCGAACCCACGTTTTGACAAGCATCAATCTAGTTGGACGCTCTTCATTATGAAAGGGCAGACTTCTGAGAGTATTTCTGCCATAAATCCATCAGTCTAATTATATAGAAGCATCAGCTTGTCGAATAGCAACAGGAATTTATCAACCACTTACTGCAGAGCTAATATCTTTCAAGTAAAAAAAGTAATATTTTTTATATCGTTCAGAAATGAAGAAGAGGAAGCGCAGCTACGAGGCTCCGTTGCAATTTATTTCGGGACTGTAGCAATAAAAGCCAACAAAAATAGCCACCATTGTACGTTTCTATTTTCTTTTCGATAAACTCCCACACACTTGACCATTCATTCACTAATTCCACATTCAGTCGTTCATTCATTTAAACCTTCACATCTTCGAACAAATAACTACAAGTTCGCCGATTTTTACATATTTATTTATTGCGCACTGGAATGTGATCTTTCGCCTCTTTGTGCCTCCAGTCTACTCGTAAATGTATGCTCTCGCGCGATCGATCGCTGGAATGCCGAACACTGAGCTGCTGCCAGCCGTTGGAACGCCGTCTGCTCGGCTTATTTAGCTCGGGGCTTGCCATTTAAACTTGACCTTTATTCCGCTTTTAGAAATGTAAATATGCGGCTTGCACAAATGTATATTTATATGAAAATGTGTGTGCGTTTGATTACAATTGCCGGAGCTGTTAAACAATTGCCCGTGCAACAGCCAGTAAAATCAGGAAGGCGGTAAGCCGGTCGGGCATTGTATATTTGTGTAAGCTGCATGCTCGGCTTGGGGAACGGTTGTAAATTGGCGTGGGTGTTCTTTTAGTGGCTTGTTTTTTGTTTTGATTCTACTTCTGGCATTTTTTTATATTTTGTTTGCTGTCTAATTTTCCGTTTATTTTCTCGTTATTTGTTTCATTTAACATTGCATTTGTGTTGCATTACTAAATTAACTGCAAGATACACATATGAATATATATAGTATATACTCACTCTGCAACAACATGTAATTTTTTTACAGGGCACTAGATCGCTAGATCTCTGATGAATTGCCTTATAGAAGCTGGTTCAGATATACTACATACAAATGCTAAATCACTTTCTGCAATTCTCGAGAGACTTCTAAGGTCAAACGATATATCCTCATCATTTATAAATGATTTTTTCAGACTTTTCTACTATCGTTAGTGAAAATTTTTGCTATTTACCGTCTCGAATTGTGGCCAATCGGGAAGTGAATAAAACCTTCGTATCTGACTGATTTTGACATAAATTTGTGTAGCACCTTTGGTCTCTTCTGTGGTTTTTGTAATGCCTGGATGAGAAGAAGTTTATATAGAAATTGAAATATATAAAGGTGTATATGATGTTATTGCATTCGGTTCTTCGTTTCGGTTTCACAATCGCATTAAGTATACCACTTTTTCTTCTTTACTGTCGTAGACACCGCTTACGCGATTATAGCTGAGTTAACAACAGCACGCCAGTCGTTTCTTCTTTTCGCTACGTGGCGCCAATTGGATATTCCAAGCGTAGCCAGGTCCTTATCCACGTGGTCCTTCCAACGGAGTGGAGGTTTTCCTCTTCCTCGCTTCCCCGGCGGGTACTGCGTCGAATACTTTCAAAGCTGGCGTGTTTTCGGCCATTCGGACAACATGACCTAGCCAGCGTAGCCGCTGTCTTTTAATTCGATACGATGTCAATATCGTATATCTCATACAGTTCATCGTTCCATCGAATGCGATATTAGCCGTGACCAACGCGCAAAGGGCTATAAATCTTTCGCAGAACCTTTCTCTCGAAAACCCGGGAATAATGAGTGACTTATGGTTTTTGTTCGGCGAGAGAGGACACTACTTCTCAATTGCCTACTCAGTCCGAAGTATGTATATGTAGTAGTTTTATATAATATAAAAATACATCTTGAGACGTCGACTTCATTTCTGACTTACCATAAGTGCTTAGGAGTTCTCTCACAATTTTTTGGGCTCCTGATTTATCAGCAAACACACCCGGTATTTGACTTCAGAAGAAAGGTATGTAAGTCTTCGCTTAGCTTTTTATAAAACTTTTGTAAAATCGACGTCATTCTTCCATAAATATTTATAGAAATAAGAAAAAATAGGAAATATGATAAAACTAGTCTTTAATAGTTTTGTTGTGCTATTTTCTTTTCGTAATTTTTGGTTGCCTCTTGATGTAAGTCGTTTTTAAAGGCGTAGTAGAAACGTTTTCGATGTTTTACTGTCGTTTTTTATATTTACATACATATACGACTTACAATTAAATAATCATACATATGTACGCATGTATTTTGCCATGAGAGTCAAATAAAGTAATGAGAATCGTACTTACATATTTAGAAATGATTTAAAAATCGTTTAAGAAATTTGTTTATATAATTTTTTTTTTTGCTTTCTTACGCCAAAAATATGTCTGCATATTTCGAAGATTTCACACGTTTCGTTAATCTCTGCGTGGGTGGTTCAAAAACCAGACAGTGAATAATAAGCTATTAAGTAGACATACATCACTTTAAAGGTATTTGAACTGAAAGGAAAAAATATAAATAAAAATGTGCCATTGACGGACGAGACATTTCAAACAGACAATAAAAGAATGGTGAAATTAAAAGAGAATAAAAACAAAAGAATGCCAAATTTAACCTTAAACGGACTACCACACAGTTAAACGCAATAAAATATGTCAAATCAAATTAAAAAAAAAGTTGACTTCCTTTCTAGACAATTTTCATGAATTTTAATTAGTCATATAATAAAATTAATCAAAACTATTACCAAATAATTTATAGTAAATAATAAACAAAGCGTAAACCTTAGAAAACACAAATATTTTTATGACGGACAGCTGACAAATGCTTTTGGCGAAACTTTGTCAAAATTGTTGTCAAAACAATTCAAATGGCAGTTAAAAATTTGACTGATTGTTTATATTATATTTTTTTATTTTTGTGTCTGTATGTGTGATTATATTAATAATAATTTTCTTCACAATAAATCAAAATTCATTAGGGGCTTTCGTGATGTTCACAGCTTTTTGCACTAATGGAAGGCATTGCTAGTGGCAGTTATCGCCGTTGTGCATATACGTGGCACACCCCTTACGCCTCTGATTCACAGTATTCATAAAATCGTTGATGTATGTATGTATGTAATGCTTTTGAAGTAAATTATTTACGGTGCTGCAAATATTTTTATAAGATTGGGTGTGATTGCTTGGTGGTACGTACTTGTAATGATTTGTTATGCGGCATTATTTTTTATTATTTCATTTTATTTATTATCTTTTTGCATTTTTATTTATTTGTGTAATTTGGTATGCATTCACTAGTGCAAAATATCATTACAAAATTACGATTGGCCTTCAAAAGTCATGCACATATAACGGCACAGTAGTGGCGAAAGAAGATATAAATTTCGTAAAAAAAAAAATAAAATAAATGTCAACACAACTTGCTAATTGTTATGAATTTCAATTTGACATGTTTCACATATTTGCGCACACATTTGAAATTTCGAAAAATGAAGTCGCGAAGATGAACGCATCTTTTTTAAAAATAGCCTGCGTTTTGTGTCAACAGTAAAGTGTTTACAGCTAATTCTTTGCCTTCAAATGTAAATTACAAAAAAAAAATAATGGACATGTTGAATTTCGAAAAAAATTTGGTTAACAGTTGTACTTTGTTTTAATGAATAATTAGGACACTTCACATCAAAGAAGTGTTTGCTATTTTATTATATTTTCTTATTTTATAAAAAAAAGAGTTTTGTCAACTTTATTTGCACACGAGTGTACAATATAATATTATTCAATTAATAGTTAATAATGGAAAGAGAAGAAATATGCGGGTGTTGGCAACCTCTGCCACTTGTGTCCGTAGCTGCTGGCATGCCTGAGCGCTTGACTGCCCACAAATATCCATGCATTCATACATAAGTACATACAAATAGAAAAGTATGTATGTATATATGTATGTAATATATTGTCTCAACTAGTGGTGGCGACAAGTTGCATGCCATGGGTTTGTCCAAATGACTAATTCAACAACTGATTTGATCCGAACGGCTGCCTGATTTACTGACGGACTAACTGGCACTCGGTCTGTCTTTATAACTGTGCTGTGCAGGCTTGTGTAATGTGAGTTCTGTGCGTTGATGCATTACAAACTCAGCACCATGAATAGCACATATTTATATACATACATATATACAAATATATACAAATTCATGTGGCTTAACGTAACGCAGTAGCTGCTACAACCATTCGTTGATTAAACACTGTTGCTTTCGTGGGTGGTGACTACTTGCTGCAATAAAGTCATCTAATGCACTTCACTATACATACATATGTATAGTATATACTATTATAACTACATACTAGCAAATAAACAACGTTACAATCTAGCTTTATCGTTTTTTAACTTTAGTGCATACATTCTGCTATTATTCAGAAAACAACACTTTATGGCTTTTAACCGTTGTTATATTTATTCTAGATTAATAAAAATCTTATCTTTTTACCGTTCCCTAGTAGTATACCAAATAATATTTTTATATTGCGAATGATTTCATTTAGGTTAGGGTTTTATTTAGGTAGATCGTAGTGTTGATCCAAACTCTATGGATCTCACATGAAAATAACGGGTGATCCAAGTAGAAGTATGCGAGACGCGTCAAGCTGTCATGTTATTTTAGTTCAATTCAGTTCCGTTTTTGTTTGGCATTTCATCATGGAAAACTTACGCCTAAACAACCTTTACAACTCATTCAACTTTACTACGAAAATTCACGTTTTGTTAAGAATGTGTAATGCGCGCTTCGCTCAACTTATGGTCAACATAATCGGCCTACTGAGCGTACTATTTGCAACACCATCACTCATATTGAGACCCATCATTCATTATTAGATAGTATTCAACCGAATAGACCACGTCCAGCACGCAGTGAAGAAAATTTAGCCGCCGTAGCTGAGAGTGTATACAAACACCGTTGAAAGGCGATTCGGCGCCGTTTGCAGCAACTCGGACTGACGTACGGAACAACATGGCGCATTCTACGTTGAGACCTTAAATTGAAAGTGTACAAATCGCTTCGTTCTATGGACCCTGGAAAAATTCCAAGAAGATCCAACGTTTTCGATTCAAATTTTGTGTAGCGATGAGGCTCCTTTCTGGCTTAATGGGTATGTAAAGAAACAATATTGCTGCATTTGGGACGAAGAGCAACCTAAACAGACTCCAGAGCTGCCATTGCATCCAGAAATAACAACAGTTTGGCGGAGTTGTGGTCCGGTGGCCCATAGTTCTTCAAAAATGATGCCGGTGAGAACGTAACCGCCAATGGCGACCGTTATTGCGTAATGACAACTCGACTATTTGATGCCTGAAATTGATTTCGTGACAATTCCGCTTTGATTCAGGTCATGGAGCGAATTGTCACGCTCGAAGGAGTCTTTGAAAGAAACTATGCAGAAGTAGCGGTGGAAATTTGTATGTCATTGTTATATACATAGATATACTATACATATATTATATTATCTTTTGACTTTGAAATGCTGAAGGATATTTGCAAAATTCAATGTTGGTGTTTTGTAAAAGCAATGAAAAAATTTTCAAAGAAAGAGTTCTTTAAGAACAATTTCATTTTTGATGGAATAACATTCGTAGAGCAACTTGACTATATTGTTATTATAAACTTATTGGAATGTTATGAATTGATGAGTTTGTATTGTGCGAAAAACGGTGGCTCGATGTGGTGATTCCTCGCCAGAAATTCAAGCGAGCTGTTGACCTACTTCACATAGAAAGCTAAAAAATATCTTCGCTTGCACTGTTTTATGATTTAATAGCACCTTATAGAGAAATCTAGCAAAAAAAAAAAATAGAATATATTATTAATACGCAAACTCGAGATCTTACTTATATAATGACAGTTTTTATCTTAAGCCGTTTCTCTGCAATAATTGTTAAAATATAATAAATTGCAAGGAAATGTATGTGTTTATCTCATTGAAGCGTTATAACTTCTTTTTTCTTTTTCATTTCTATTTGATTATGTCAGTATTCTTGATTTATGGCAGCTGTTTGTTCGATTCGTCACTCGCAAGTTTTGTCCAATAAAAGCCAATTACAGGTCGAGTTTACGACAGTCATAATTTGCTAACGGTCATAAGAGTATCCGTCGCAGGAAGGTCAATATTTTGAACTTTTAATTAGCGTTTTTTTCACTAGCAGAGTGAAAATTGAGTGCAATTCTACTTACTGTACCTACAAACTAGACAAGTGATTGTACAGACGTGAACTTACAGCAATATATACATACACGTAGTTATATAGAATACATACATATGTATGTATATGATTATTTCCAAGTGTGAGACTATGTACTTGAGCTTTATTTTGGAATATTTAATCATATGGAAACGTACATAAGTATTTAGATACACATGTATGTGTGGATAAATGTTTGTGCTCGTCTGCGTCTGAGTCAACTTTCAATTTAGGCATAATTTCATGCACGCTCGCCATGCAAATAAAAATATGATAAAGTAAGAGTGACGTGTGGTTATTTTAAGAAAATCATTTATTTCTTATTCTTAAGCTGAAACGAATTAACGAATTTAAAACAAATAAAAAAATTTAAATTGTCACACAGTGAGCGGCAACATTCATGAGGCGGAAAATTAATTGACTGTGGATAAGTCCACATCGTCACCTAAAATGCAAAACAACGTACCATCAAAAAGGTTATATTACACGTACAATTGTAGCATAAAATATTTAGCTTCCGCTCTCAGGTATAACTAAGATATACTCAATATATAACCATTTTATAACCAATGTATATCCATTTTATAACCAATATATATCCTATATACTAGAGACTGGTTACAGAATCCCGCTATAAATATATACTATATATTAGGCTGATTCAAAAAAAAAATTTTTTTTTTCGATTGGTACTCAGAAAAATGAGTTCCTAGACACCTCTAAGAAAGCCTATCCAAATATGAGTTTTTAGTTGTAACGGGAAGGTCCTCCTACATTCAGTTTTCTAATTTTTCTTATTATACAAAAAATTTATATCTCGCTTCCAACTACTTGAAAAAATATCTTGTTCCTTAGATTTTGTAGGAAATTGAATGCCCAAAAAGAAGGTTTTCGTAAACCCAACCGTTTAAAAGATATTAACAGTTAAAGTTTGATTATTTTGGGAAAATTTTTTATTTCTTATTAATTTTATAATTCAATGAAAAAAAATTATTATGAATGATGAAACTCATAGGTTTTTGGAGAGGCTTTCTTAGAGGTGTCTAGGAACCTATTTTTCGGAGTACCAATCGAAAAAAAAATTTTTTTTTTGAATCACCCTAATGTGTATATATATTTGTTTATATACATATGTTGTATAATACATATATGAATGGATTTTATGCATTACAAATGTATATATTTCTACATAAATTTATAATTACGTACATAACTCGGGAATACTCCACTTATACTCGTAGTACATAGTACAACCTATAAATCATAACATTTACATATGCATATAGGTTTATATATATGTACAACTGTATGTGTCTGTGCACCTTTAGCTACATTAATTCCTTTGTCTACATTGCCAATGACTGTCAGTCACCTTTGACCGCCATAGCCCCTCAAGCCAGTGCGTGGCATAAAAATAAACTGCAGTGATGAGTTAATTTAAAATTAAGCGAAACAAAAACAAAACTCAGTTCACATTGTTTACTTGATTATAAAGTCGTCGCATTGTATTTTGTAGCACAGCAACTCACTGCATATAATATTATTCATAATCGTAATTTTGTATTATTCATTTATGCACGGTTTTGCATTTGCTATTGCACGCGATGTGTTTACTACAATTCACCAAAACTTTGAGAGTGATGAATCGAACAAACAACTGACATAAGTCAAATAGAGATAGAATAGAAGCTAAACCTTACGTGTATTGTTAGTTACTCTTAGTTAATTATACACTAACTAACACTAGTATGAGACGCTTTAGAAATAAGGTCAAAGAGCATGGCTAAAAATACATTCATTAAGAGCAGTCACTGTTGCTTAAAATATCTTCATAGTGCAATTAGCAATTCGCCGTTCGAATCAAAACTTTGCTTTTCATAATTCACTCATTCATTCAGCACATAAACCCGGCAAACGAGTGTTTTTTTGTTTCGACAAATGTCATTTGAATTGCCTGAATTAAATTTAATTGCCGACAGTCGTCATCGCATTGCGTCAAATGCCTGACTGCGAGTGACTCTTTGCCTCTCTAGTAAAATACACAATGATTTTGTGCGAATAATGGAATTTAATGAGAGTGGGTGCAGTCACTGCAATTTACTAAGAAAATAATACAAATATTTGCAAAGAAAACTGATTGTCAAGCAGATGAGTAACTTATGGGTTTTGGGCGGACTTTGGCGATTTTCTGCTCAGATGGATCGAGTGGCTATGTGGGTTTGTTTGTGAGTAAGTAGTGCGATGAATTAAAAGGAATGTTAGGAAAAAAGAAGAAACATTTTACCTCTTTTCAGTTTTCTTGGTATTAAAAACTTTCTTTTTTTTTGATCGATTAAATGCAACAAAGTCAGACCAAACAATTTCTTCACTTTGTCCGTATGCGAAACGCCAGAAAAATTTAGTCTAAAATTCAGCCTTTGAATCTATTTAAATATTTTATTCAGCACATAACAGGTTTTTTGAGAGTTGCTACTTTTTTAGAATATTTTCTTTCGTTAAATTAATTGAAATGAAATAATTAAATATTCTTCTTTATTGACGAAAATAGCGTTTACGCGGTTGTAACTGACTTTACAACATCTGCTTAACGCCATTTGGAGATTCCAAGCGAAGCCTGGTCTTTCTCCACTTGGCTTTTCCAACAGAGCGACGACTATGACGATGACTGGAGATATTTCGTCTTGTCTTCGTTCACTACCAGACCCATATGCTTCGCTTCCTTATCTACATATACTGTAGACGGTGTACGCCAACAGCCGTACACTCTTATAAAAGATTGTGACTTCTCGTTTCAGCTCTGCAGCTCGAATTATTTTCTCCAGGAGTAGACTGAAGAAGTCACACGATAGGCAGTCGCCTTGTCTGAAACCTCGTTTGGTATCGAACGGCTCGGAAAGGTCCTTCCCGATCCTGACGGAGCTTTTAAGAAGAATTCCTTCAGGTATTATTTGGAAAAAGGTTGTCACATTTTTGAATTTTTTTTAGAATTTTTTTTTTGATATAAACGAATCCATACAATATGATTATGCGAGCAATGAGTATTTGAAAAATTATAAATTAAAATAAATTTCATTAACTTGTGCTCTCGTTGTTTTATAAAGTTTAATCAAGGCTTCCGGCAACGTCTGTTTGTGAAATGTCTCGTTGTGAAATTATTCTAATCTAAATATGATCTTTGTAACTTGTTCTTTACATGCCTTCAACTTAATCTCGTTTCCCAAATGCTTTGACCCGCGTTGCTTTATTATAAACTCGGTTATAGCATTGTCAAGGGTTAATTGACTCATAGCACACACACACTTTACATGCAAGAAGACGCGCCAAACACTCACGATATTGTTTATTAATTCTATTTCACTGTTTTATTGCTATTTTCCTTTAGTCTAGTGATTCAAAGCATATAATTGAAATTCCAAAATCTTACATTTTTCTAAGCTGAGACTCTGCCCGTGGCAACGAGTTTGAGTGTGATTAAGGTTAAGTGTAATTAAATCAAAATGTGAAGGCCTGCTTGGTGGAGAGAGGTAAAGCGCAGCTTATACCCAATAATCACACACACATACATATTTACATCATATTTACATATGCAAATGCAGAGTTACATTGTGTTTAGAACTCGAGTTCGATTCTTCGCTAAGCACGACACAATCAGTCTGCAGCTCAAGTGCAGGTTTCATTAAATCTCGAACTGCTTCTCTATTCCTTAAGCCATGCTACTTCATGATTAAATGTTCAGTTTTATTATTTGTTTTTGGAAATTCCTCAAATGCCGCAGCTGCTTAAGAAAATGAAAAATGATGCATACAAGCCAAATTCTTTAATAAATTTTATTGCTGTTTTTTGTGCTTTTGATTATTGTTAGTTGTTGTCTGGTATGTCAATCGCTATTAGTAATTATTTTTCTTTTTCTATTTTATTTTGTTTATATTTCTTATTTTGTATACTCGCTACTAAAACTACAACGTTGGCTGGTAGTAAAAATTATTGTTGCATTGTAGTTGTTGTAATTAGTCAAAAAAGTTTCCAATGCATACATTTTATACATATGTACACACTTTTGTTGTTGTGTTTCTATGTAAACAGTGCGTTGCTTTGAAATACTTGTTTCTTGAATATTTTTAATTTAATGAGTTTCTGTTATTGTTGAAAAGAACTATAAATTGTTGTTGCTGGTAAGATAATGTAAGATGCTGGCATGTGGAAAATATTTCAAGTTTATTTTACTGTTAATTGAAGTTAGAACTGCACCTCCACCTAATTTTGTAGTCTTATTCTTTTAAAGGTTAGAAAAATAAATGAAAATTTTACAAAAAATGTTTTATAAATAAAATTTCAGTTTGATCACAATAACTAAATATAATTTATTTTTTATTTTCAGATTTTCCACAATTTTCTACATCATCAAAGTAACATTTGAAGTCATCAAAGGTATGTATTTATCATTAAAAATATTGACTATATTTAAAACAAATTTCTTCTTAAAAGAAAGGCACAAACTGGTTTATTATTTGAAAATTTTTCATTTTGGCATAAAACTGGCTTTATTGTCTTCAACAAGAAAATTTTTCATTTGGACATAAAACTGGCTTTGTTGTCTTCAACAATATATAAACAATACATACATATGTATATACCAAAAAATCGTCTATTTGAACTCGGTTTGAAACAGTTTTTAACTAAAGGGTGGGCCATATAAAATTTTAAATTTAAAAAGTCAATAAAAAACGGCTTAATATTTATCAAAGGTCTAACATTTATTTAAAAGATTGTTTTATGGAATTTATTTGTGGAAAACTATTTCGGACAAATGACCACCACGGCTGAATTTACAGTAGCCTATCCGATCCACTCAATTTTGGAGTACTTTCTCGATGGTTTCAGGCCTTGTGGCAGCTACAGCTGCTTGAATCTCGTACTTTAGATCTCGAATTGTTTCTGAATGGTTGGCGTAACATTTATCTTTAACAGTTCCCACAGAAAATAGTCCAACGGAGTTAAATCGCAGCTTCTGGGAGGCCAATTCACATCACCTCTTTTGCTGATTATGCGATTTTCGAAGGTAGGGCGTAAAAGATTGAGTGTAGGGTTTGCTGTATGGCACGTAGCGCCGTCCTGTGCCCCAAATGCGACAATTCTGCTTGTTAACGTAATCATCGAGGTGGAAATGAGCCTCGTCCGAAAAAATAATTTTTCGGTAAAATTGACCATCCTCGGTTTTTTTCAATATTTTCTAGTTTTCTTCTAGTGAATAGCGACCCATTTCATAAATTTTAGACTTTTTACTGAATATCTGTCACTTTCCGAATGGTATTTGACGTTTCCAATGTCGAAATATAGATAATTCAAATTTAAAACGTTAGATGGCCTACCCGTTATTTTCTCTTGCGAACTCTCTAGGCATTTAAAATTGTGTCGTATCAAAATGAGTTTCATGAAGTTGTTATACAGGACTTTATTTTCAGATAATTTTGGGTTCTGCATTCAAGTCCAAATAGTATATAAGCCAGTGATCTATCTCCGGACTGGGAGGTGACAGACTTCAGTTATAATTTCGTGTCTTTTTTCATAAAAAAAACATAAATGCAAGGGCAAATTATTAAAAATTCTAATTAAGACTTAGGAAATCTCTTGTTTCCTTACATAGTTCACAAACTCAGTGTGGTATGACAGTTTTCTGGTACCAGTGTTTTATGTATAAATAATATAAGCAGTCATTCGGTCTGACATTTCTGTGTATGAAATAAATCAGAGCATTCTTAGTGCTGTTAGAAGATTGTTTTTGTGAGAATGTGTGTGTAATTTAATCAGTCTTGAAGTTAAACCATCCCATTCTTTGTTCGTCATACATCTAGTTTCGTCGATAATATATGAAATTTTTTTAAAGTAACACAGTTTCCAGGAGTTAGAGATTTCTCACTTCGATCCTGCCAACAACTTATTAATTCCTTGTTCCGGAACGGCTAATAAAAAGATAGTAAACTATTTACTGTTTTATCTTAGATCTAATCTATTGTATTCTTTGATCTCTAAAGTTTTTATTAAACTGTGTAATCTTATTATTCCTAGAATAGTAAGAAAGAAAGTTGTAATTAAACATTATAAACGGTGATCCAATTTTCGATGACTCACTCGTTCGAGCATTTCCACTGGTAATTGGCGAATGATATGCGTAATATTTTGCTCCACGGCCTGATTCGAAGTGAAAAGTGTAACGGTGTAAGTAATATCGTACGATCTCGGTGGCAAATTGACTGGCATAAAATGTAAAATTATCTACTCACTGATTCCATGGATTGATGAGAAAACTTTGAAGTGGCGCCGCCCTGTTGAAACCAATTGTCGCCGAGATCACGTGCTCAATTTCAGGGATCAAAGAATCGATTGTCATGGCGCGATAACGATCGCCATTGGTGATTACGTTCTCACCGGCATCATTTTTGAAAAAATATGAGCCAATGATTCCATCGGCTCACAAACCACACCAAACCGTTGTTTTTTCTGGATAAAATGGCAGCTCTTGGATCTCTTCAGGTTGCTCTTCGTCCCAAATGCGGCAATTTTGGCTCAAGAAAGTCGGATATTCTTGGAAATTCTCAAGAGTTCAGAGATAGAAGCGATGTCGCTTGGGAAGGTCAAGCGGCTTCAGTTCTTACACAAGCTGTATTTTATACCCGTCGAATCGACTCTCTACGGTCTTCGTGTACACTCTCAGCTGCATCTGCTATATTTTCTTCACTGCGTGCTGGACGTGGTCTATTCGGTCGAATATTATTTAATAATGAATGTTGGACCTCAAGATGGTTGATGGTGTTTCGAATAGTACGTTAATAGTACGTTATAGTAGTTATAGTACGTTAATATAGTAATAAGGTCGGACTGCAGTTTTTGTGAATTGCATAAAGCTCATCGTGTTTGAAGTATCTCCTTCTACCTTTCCGATTTCCTATATTTGCTATTTGGTGTGTGGCGTCCATTGAGTTCTGGTATTTCAATGCTCTCTCTACTAGAAATTTACACAAAGATTAAACATTAAACAACTAAAAATCATAACAATAAAGTGTTCATCCTACGAGATGATGGGGAATTAATGATTTCCATTCATTCTAAATTTGACGTTGCACAATGAGAATTACGTTGGTTACTTTCTTCAAGGCATCGCAAGCAGATGAGCCGTCTGATGGGTAGTTCATTGATCTATAGTGCAATGACCTTTTCTTTTTCCTTCGTTATGCAAGCACGCACCTTTTTCATAATATTTTCCAGTAGGAAAACGCGCTTTAGGCATCTTTCGTTAAGTGTCTGCAGTCTTGGAACATATTTAAGAAAATCGGATTACAAAATAATTAACATTTCAAGTGTTAGAAGGCACACCGTTGGCTAAAAAATTTTCTTACATCACATTGTGTTTCCTTTTTAATTAGCCCATAATAAATGATGCAGTTAAGAGCCATGCAGATTCAAAGCATATTCCGACAAAAGCATAATAACCACCTTTGTCGATTTATTACTTAACGCGCTTCTTTCAACATTTTAATTGTTAGCTTATACAATCAATGGCCATAGATACTTAGGTATGTAATGTACATACTCTATGTTTATCTCACTTATCATCAGTTGTGCCCGTGTGTGGGTTATCTTTCTTTCAAAAAGTGATTAGAAGACATTTCCGTTGTAACTTTATAACAAGTTTAAAACTAAATTGGGTTGAACAAGATTATTTTATTTTAGAGTATTGATCGTGTGATTGTTGGTTGAAAGGGCTTGGGGAAGCGGTGCATATTTTGTTCAGTAGAATTGTTCCCATAATTCAACTTTATTCCATTTTATAAATATTGTATATGATCCAACCCGTAGTCGGAATTTATATTATTTAATATATTCTTACTTAAGAAAAATTTGAGGCGGCACGATCTTAGTGCCCACTTTATGTCATTTCCACAAGAGAAAGCTATCCATGTTCTCAGTCTCTAAGTTTTACCTCAATATTAAAGTTTTTCGAAAATACACAAACCACTAGCTCATAAACCGCGCTAGAAAACGGGTTAATCCGTTTTTTAAGAATTAAGTTAGTTAAATCATCTTGTTCTATACAAACCTTTTTCCGGACTTTGAACTTTCAAAAAGAGAACAAATAACAATCAGCATTTAATTATTATTTATTGTGACGGTTGGCTACAATGCCGATTTTAATCACCAAAGCTGGATTCCAAGCTACACCGTATTTTTCTTATTTCGAGATGAATTATTAAAATTTTTTTTTGTACTTTTTTATCCTGGGTCCTACCTTGTAAGCTCTATATAAACATTCCGCCTGATTTTGAAATACAGAGAAATATACAGATGTTTGGATTTGGATTTATTTCCTAAAAAATCTCATTTGAATATATGTATGTAACACGGCTTATAACGTTGGCCCGTTGTGGTATCTAGAACTCCTATAAAATGTTCAGTAAGAACTGCGATTGTGGCAAGATGTACTTAGCTAATGGCAAGTACTACAGTAGATCTTCTATGTTCTCTTCAAGGCTAGAAGATTTTTACAGGCACACTAAACACTTGCAATATTGTATCTTATTAACAACAAGGTGTCGGGACTCAACTTAGAATACTGTCTGAACTTAAATTTATTTAGATTTCTTTGTTGTCTCTTGCCAGTTATGTCTGGGTAAACTATGCGCCAATAAACTGGGGCTGAAATAACCATAGTCATGAGCAACAGAGGAAACTTATTGAATAATAAAAATAATAACATAGATCCTAACATATAAGACGGCACATTACTATTTCTCAAGTAAATGCCAGATCTCAAAATCTCGTATTACTATTATTTTCAAAACTCCACAAAAATATATGTATATCCTCGAGGGGTCACCCGTCTAGGTGATTAAATAACAGCTGGAAAGCTGGATAAATAAGACAGTGGCAACCGCAACGTGCGGACGGACACATAGAAATGCTTAAACCCTAGTAATAACATATCGGTGCACTTAGCATTGCAGCTTTTCGGAACTGGCGTTGATAATTAAATAGGGAGCACGCATAAAACAGAAACTATGTATGGGGTACAAAGGATGGAGATGTGTACTGCAACAATTATGATGGGGTCGGTGTGAGCGGTAGTGAAGATTTTTTCTACTATCATGTGCATAAAAATATATTTATACCAAGTCTACAGTAACAATAACAACAGCAAATGGACCAATTAAATAGGCGCTTGGAAGCTTCTTTCTAATCGATTTCCGTGGTTCGCTGTGTAAGAAAGGAAGTTGGTTTGGCAGAGAACTGCTTGTTAGGCAATAACGAAGGTAGCTAAGTCAGCAGGGCAGACAGACAGACAGGATTAGGTGCTGGAAGTGGTGCCAAGCAAGTGCTTATTTAAGTCTGATTGCGCTATTAGAGCTAACAAGAAACATGCATGTGCATGTGTGGAAATAATTTGTGAGCGCCAAAGAACGGATGCAGTTGGAGTTGTTCATGAGTATGAGCTGTTCGAAAATGCACTTATCAATGGGTGCATGTATAGGTGCCTATAATTACCGCAATAATAAAAGCCACGGTGTAACAACAAACAACAATGAAACAGATAACCGCTGCCGGCGTATAATAAATAAACTGTATGTAGTGCAATTGAGCTATCCACATAGAATTTGTATTAGAGAATTCTTTCACGCACACATACACGCACTCACTCGGTTGCCGTTGGGCTAATGAATACCTGGTAAAAAAAAACGTTCGAGCAAGTCGAGGGTTAAATGGCAGGCAAGAGACGCAAACATACATATAAGAGGAGAGAATTGAAAAATTGAAAAAAAAAAAATAAAACTAAAAATAAATGAACAACATCTACGTACTAAATGTCAAAGTTTGTAAAAAACTAATTACAAAACAAAATTTTCTACAAAACCGCTTCCAAATTCTCGACAATGAAACACATTGTTTGCGTTAGAAATTAAAGAAAACTAGTCTTTCGCGTGCATTTGAAATAATCTGTGGATCGCAGTAAAATCAAATTGAGCCGCTTTGGTGCTATGTTTCCCTTAACAATGAGATTGGCCCTGTTGGATGCAGCATCTGATTTGGTTCTACTCGGCTTGATTGCTATGTTTTTGGCGACTTTGTTTCAGCTCGTGAAATTGGTGGTTGAACAGGTAAGAAAAATATCTAATCATTGGTTCTACTTAACAGTATAGTCCAAATTTGAAAAGAACTTACAATATCCGTTGCTTAATTTCGATTTCTTAGGAAATGCTGGTGTAGTTGTAGTTCTGTACTATATTTTCTCTGTAATCCCAATTGTCACCTAAGGGCTGTGTGTCTTCAACAAATTAAAATTGATTTTATCTAGCATGTTTGCATGAAATAATATCTCGATAAGCCGTACCATATCCTTCGCTACTCCATCTTGATTTATGAACTGATCGAGGGCAAATAGCGCACACGATGCAATGATTTAGCCATATACGCCTATATTGTTATCATATAAGGAATATTACTATCCTTCTAGTGAACAGTTTTTCCGGGTCCTTAAAATCTATTATGCCCTTTTTGGAAGTCGCTAAAGCTTGCAGCTTTTTATCTGTAATGTTCTTGGATTGTCAAGTCAAAATTTATCTTCTTTATTGGCGTAATTCACTGCTTACGCGGTTATAGCCGAGTTGCGAAGTCAAAATAGTTAGTTTGATTACATCTCAGCTCTGAACATTCTTATTGAGGCGTTGTACATTTTGAACAATTTCAATCAATCTTCTGACCATACAACGTATACAATATCTAATGTTGATATCACTCATGTTTATATGGCACTCTCTTTCTCATTTTACTCATCCATAATGCTGGTTGAGACCCTTTGCATCGTTGGTTCTGCAAAGAAATTACACTCATCGGTCCAAATTAAACTAAGTTCGTTTTATTCTTTTTGGGTTCAGTTCTAGCATGAAAAATTCCACTACATAAATTCGAAAATGAAGTTTCTCCGCAACGGCTCTTTCCGCGTGTTCAAAGACAATATCATCTTCTCCGCCGTCGTTGAATTAGCTCATTTTATTTCTGATAGGAGAAAACATGGGTCAAAAAATGATTATAGTAAATTGTTGCAGAGAAAAATCTACGAAATATTATTGCGGAGCCCTCTGAGAACTTTGGGCCTCTATCTCAAACCTTCTCTCTTTCCCTGTTTATCCTTATAGTCTTCTTTTAATAAAAAAAAAACTTATTTTAATAAGAACATATACATGAATATGTATGTTAAGAAGCCGGTGAGACTGGAGATATCCATAAATAGGGCGTGTATCGTATATTTAATGTTCAGAGTTCTAGAACATTAATTATAGACTCTCTAGTCCCACCGGCTCCTTTTTCCTAGCCTCCACTTGTCGTAGAGTTATGAAGAGCGAGCAAAGCCTAGGGGCATTTCTGCAATATTAACTTTGGTGGTGTTATGGGAGAATTGATGTAATTTATCTTAGAGTATCAAGTTCGAAACACAACTCTATTGTAGTTTGGAACAGTGTAACAAATTACCAGGAAGGGAAGAAATTGTTGGCGTTGCTTGAACTCAATTTTATATTTAATAAATTTTCTGTAATTTCATGACATTTTCACAATGTTTTGGATGAGCTTTTTCTTTTGTTTTAGCACTGCTTAGATGTGAATATATTTTGTAGAAACATGTAATACCTATTCACACTGATACATTAGTACGCATGCAAACGGGCTTACAGCGCAGAATAGTCGAAAAGTCAAATTGTCATAATTTAGGTCAAAGATTTCGGCTTACTCGAAAACAACTGTTGTTTCATACTTGAAAGTGTTTAATTAAGCTTTTCTTTATGGGCACAGTTGTTCAAATATTGGCTTGCTTCATGGCAGTCTTTGGGCTTGACAGCAGGGTGAGAACGAGAACGTTTTTATTTTCGTTAATGTTTTCTATATTTCGAAGTAATTTGAGCAATTTTTACTTATAAGTACTATTTCGGTTAAGTATTATTCATTCTAATTAAATATCGAAAAAGCTCTCAATGCATTCCTAATTCTAATCCTTCTTTACTTTATTACTAGTTTTAATGCATAATTCAACTTTAGCTTGGGCCCTTAGTATATTATAAGAATACATTTTACATCATCATAACTATTATTGGATATTATGAAATTCGTTCAAGCTGTCGAGTTTTTGTTGTTTATTTATTTTAGGTGTTTAGTCGAAACAATTTTGAAATCCTATGTATCAGCTTGTCATCAGGTGTCAGGTATTCCTTCATTACTTTTATTCTTCTATAATTGAAATTCGATTACAATTTTGGTTTTTCCTTTACAATTTTTTTCAAAAGTAATTAATCACAGTTATTCTACTCTTCCAACATGTTGCTACAGAGTATAATAGTTTTGTTATCCTAACTGTTTTCATCATCTAAAACTTATTTAATGGCGAAATTTCCTTGAAAATTATAAAGTTTGACGCTGAATTAGAATAGAATCAGTCTGTACCTGCGTCTAAACCACACCTCAATGCAATATATTGTATAAAATTTAGCCTGTTCGGTCGATTTAATCTCATATTTCACACACATCTCATTTGAAGATATTTTAATACAATATAATTGTAAAATATGTATATATAAAAAATATAGTAATAAAACTAAGTCTAAGTTTAAGGCCTGCAATATAAGTCAAGTAGATACCAAATTTGATTGAAATACATTGGTATTGGATGTTTAATTCATTTTCGTTTCCTGACGGAATTTCCCAGGCTTTGATTCTTACAAGTTGCAAGAGTATGAAATGTCCGGTTATAACCGATTTAAACCTTTGCTTTCTTGCTATTAATTCATAACATACTTATAATATACTATAACTTTAAGCTAATTATGTTTCTAAAATCAATATTCTCTTCCTTTCAGTGGCCTTTTTTATGCCCAAATTTGATATGCCCGTTTATTTCCTGTTTCATGAAGATAGATTAAGGTATTTGTTGTTTTAATAGTCGTCATTGCTACCTTGATAATTTTTTCAGTTATTTGAAGTTTTCAATGTCAGTAAAGTAGTACAACAAAGCTTAAGTGTTTTTTTAGCCTTTGTTTACTTTTCCCTTTGCCACAAATTATATTTGTAATTACAGATTTGCTATTGTGTGAATATAAATATGTATTTATTTGGATTTATAATAGCTGTATTAAGTTTCTTAATTGTGTGTTATTTCGCTAATTGTCTGGTATGTTGCCACTGTACAACAAGTATTCGAATATTTTAAATTATATACATATTTGTGGTTATAGATATATTGTATTTAGCTGTATTTGGTTTGTTTTTTGAACTTATATTGATGAGCGAATTTTGTTCTAAATTGAAACCCTTATTAGTTATTATTAGATCAAAATTGTTATTGAACTGCTTTTCTTCACGAAATCTGCATGCCAGAATTGAGTCTTGGCTGCATTGTAAATATTAGGAGGACTCTCTGGGTCGAATAAAACCCATGCAGGGATTTTCTGAAGCCCTGACAGCTGTCAAATTGGATATGCATACACGTTGAGGTGGAAAGAGAACTCATTCAGCGGTTTGATGGTTCAAAACCAAGCGCTGAGGGTACTCGACGTGAACCTTCACAAGAGTAAGATGGCCTCGGTCGAGCTTCTTTTCAATATCGAGAAGGGCGGCTACGACATGGCTTTAGTCCAAGTTGCCGAACCTCTGCAGCATACTTAAAGCTGAGGTCTTGGATATTGCGAAATCCACGAAGCTGGCCTGTAATGTACTTGAAGGACATTCAATAGTCAACATCTACGTAGACAGCCAAGCAGCAATCAAGGCAGTAATCTCGTATTGTATTTTGGCCAAAAGTGTCTTGAGAACAGGGCGACATTGGAAAGTTTCGCCAGAAGCAACTTCACTTTTACTGGGGCATCGAGGACAACGAAATAGAGGTGAGACGTTGTAAATAATAGACCATGCATTATCTGTACGACGATCTCGACAGAAGCATGGTAAAGAAAAGCAAACCCCGATGGAATGATCCACCTGGGTGCAAAACTACAAAAATCATATGCAAAACGGTAGATCGGAAGTACACAAAATTCCTAGTGGCAATCGATGTTAGAGACTCTAGGAACGTAATGGTAATATTAACTGGTTACTGTCTGATGGCGACAACTCACGCCCGCTGGATGAGACTGAAAGATTGGGAAGACTGTAAGAAGTATCTAGAGCAGGTACCAGGAAAACTATAGTGCACTTGTCCCGCATTGGCAAAACTACGCTGCAAGCATCTGGAGTCTCCACGGTATGATACACTGGAGGAGATATTGATAGTGAGGCCGCAGAGTCTATTAAAATTGGCATCAAGCGCCGCCATCCTAAAGCATGGCTACTCCTCGTGGACTTAGCAACTGAACTCCATCTAGTATCGCAAAGGGCCAAACTGGTCTATGTTGGCCTACCAGATTAACTTAACCTAACCTAATGGCTGCGTTCTTAACTCTTTCAAATATTTCCGTATGTGCTGACATAATTCTATTTTACATTATAAAAAGATACAAGAGGGAATCATTTTGTCATGAAATTTTTGTCTTGGGCATGCGTCAACGAAGCAGAGAAACCCTTCTACGTTTACAAATGTAAATCGTGTCAATGTGTGACTAAATGATTATATTACAACAAAAAAATAATTTTTAACAGAATTCCCCACATGGCCAACCACTTTTACTTCTAGTCGTGCTCAACAAAATAATAAAATATTGTGAAAATTTCAGCCATAAAAACAATAATAAAGAATTACAACTATAAAAGAAACATTCAAAAACAATATAGATGTATGTGGAACAACTTGTAAACATGGCATACAAGTGTCTGCTAACCTGTTTAGGGCAATTAACAGAATCGCTTTTTCCCACTTCCACGACGGACGCAGCCAACAAAGGAAGCCGGTGTAAAGCGCAAAGAGCAAAACGCTTGCTTGTACCTACATACATACATACCTAATATTTGGCTGCGAAAACAAAACAGAGAAATACAAAATTTATTGAATAAAGACAGTTAAAAAGACCATACAAACAGCAGCAAAGGCGTAGAGGACTAAGAGAGAAGGAATGCTAAGCAACAAAAACATGTGTCTAGAATAAAAGAAAAAAGTTTCGTATATTTTGTGCTAAAAAAGCAAGAGCTAGAAATTTACTAAATACAGACGGGTATGTGCGCTTCATGCGCGTCTCTACTTTAATTTCTTCGAGATGCTGCGCCGGATAAAAGATAAGCTCTTCACATGTGAAGGTGCCTACAGTCGGGTGCGCAAAAATAAGAACTGATAGCTAATAAGAAAAGTTTAAAGCAGTTAAAAGCAGCTTTGAAATTAACGAACAAGTAGTGTGTGTCGATCCCCATTTCACGGGTCCTAGATTTAGCGCATGATGAATATCTGGTCAGTTGTTAATTTTCCATGACTTAAGTCACACTATGTAAAAGAATCGTTTCTGGCCACTCCCAAGTGAATGGCGATCAGAGAACTTTCCTCACTTGCGTGAACTTCTACACATGACTCCATCCTCCAATAAATTTGGTAGCGATGGGCCTTAATCTTCCACACAATATGCTCAATAGAACCTTATAAGCGATGTTGAGGAGACTTATTCCACGGTAGTTGGCGCAGTTTGTGGGCTCTCCTTTTTTCGCAAGGTGGCACTAATTGGAGAATCCAAGCGAAGCCAGGTGCTTCTCCACCTGGTCGCTCCAACGGATTGGAGGTCTTTCTCTTCTTCTGCTTCCTCCGGCAGGTACTGCGACGAATACTTTCCGAGCGAGCCGGAATGTCAATGTCGTCGTACATCTCGCACAGCTCATCGTTCCATCGAATGCGATATTCGCCGTGGCCAACGCGCAACGGACCATAAATCTTCCGCAGAACCTTTCTCTCGAAAACTCGTACCATCGACTCATCTGATGTTGTCGTCGTCCATGCCTCTGCACCATATAGCAGGCCAGGAATTATGAGTGACTTATACAGTTTGTTAGTCGAGAGAGGACTTTACTTCTCAATTGTCTACTTAGTCCGAAGTAGCACTTGTTGGCAAGAGATATTCTGCGTTGAATTTCGAGTCTGTCGTTGTTGTTGGCGTTGATGCTGGTTCCCAGATATACGAAATTATAACCGACTTCGAAGTTATGACTGTCAACAGTGACGTGGGTTGATGACAGGAGATATTTCGTCTTGACCTCTTTCATTATCAGACCCATTTGCTTCGCTGCCTTATCCATTCTGGAGAAAGCAGAACTAACGGCGTGGTGGTTAAGGCCAAATGACATCAATATAATTAGCATAGGTCAGCAACTGTACACTCTTATAGACGAAGGTAATTCTTAGTTCGTTTGCCATGGCAGTCATCAAAAGAAGGGTCTCTCACCCGAGGCTGTCGATTAGATTTCATTGGTAGTATTTTTTACGTGGAGGGTCCCAAACCCAACGTGCAACTCTGTGGAGGGGATGTTTCGCCTTCTCACTTTAGCTTGAATTCAAATGGATGTTCTTTAGCTACCCTGAGGATACTTGGCATAAGATCGGAAGTCGTGAGCTGCTTGAGCCATATGTAAAAGATACGTTCCTGGCCACTCCCAAGTGAATGGCTGGATTAGAGAACTTTCCTCACTTGCGTGAACTTCTACACATGAATCCATCCTCCAAAACACCACCACCATCTCTATAATATGCGAGTAATATTTAAGAAAAGTTTCGACTTATACTTCAAATATGCTAACTTTGTGTCGCACAGTTTAAATTTTTAATATGAACGTTCTGTTTTTACGATCACAACTGTATATAGTATATATGTATGAACATATTTACGAGACACAGCGCTTCCAATGTAGTCATTGAGCGCCATTACCAGCCTAAGGGGCACGACGCTGAATGCGACATTCAAGTGTCTGCTCATTGTCGGAGCCTTGACTGCAACAATTGCCCTTATTCTTTACGCTTGCGCACTTCATGCACTCTACCTTCTGCGCCTCATCACCTCTGCGCCGCTGCTATGCTTTATATTTGTGTGTATATGTGTAATAGATTATTATTTCTTTATCCCATTTTTCATGCCTCACCTCACATTCCGACGTTGTCGCCGCGTTCTAGACACTACCTCAGCGCATTTACCGTGTCTAACCTCTTTGCGGCCGCATTGTTGCTGGTCTGTGGTTTACTTTTCAATTGTTGTGCTTTTGTGCTTTTGTTTGTGGCTGCACTGCTTGCGCCCTTTCTTTGAGATCGTTATCGTTAGTTTGTTTGTAACATAATTATCAGCGTGTCTTCTATTTGAAGGCATACTTTCTAGTGTTGCTTTCTGGAACGAATTTTTTATTTTTTTTAATTTTTCACATATTTATTTGTTGACTTGTCTACATTTGTTTTCTTTAACGCTTTATTTATTCTAAAAATATTTAATACAAAGCGTTTCAGTTACACAAATGCTTACAAAGCGTACATACACACATATGCACCTCAATATGCGGCCGAAAAATGCTTCGCTTGCCTCGCTTTGGGCAAAACTTCACTACTTATTAACTGATTTGCTTTTCTTCATTGCTGCCAGTTTAATTTTTTTTCATTCTGTTAATTGATTTTGATGTCTTTTCACTAAATTGTGTTGATTTCGGTTATGTGTGTGCGTGTGAGCAGCTGGGAAATAAAAATAGAAATCAATTTTGTTTTCATTCTCCATCACAAATAAATAATTATCCACTCCAAAAATTAAGCTTTGTGAATCCACTGCCACAACACGTTTCGCTTTTACCCGCTGCGCACACAAACATCTACATATACACACACACTTGCCTTCATTTCGCCCAATTTGTGTTAAACAATTTGTACAGGAAGTATTTTCGCCTTGGCATGGGTCTCATTTGCTTCATTGCTATCATTTCAGACTCATTGATATCCAACAGTTAATGTTATTATTTGTTATTTTTTCTTCTTTTTTTGTAACCAATGAGCAGAAAGTGAAAAACTCTCACTTTGATTTGTAAAATTTCTTTTGCCTTTTCATTTAATCGTAGCTAGTTGAGTATTACAAAAATAGACCACCTGTTTTACCCGGAAGTTGATTTGTAGAATATATAAATGTCTATAATTTATTATATATAAAAAGGTAAGTTCAGTCGCTGGAATTCACATACTTACGTATGAAGCGATTGGCTAACGAATTTGGATGGTTGAGCAAAGGTCTAAGAGCTCCAACTCAATCCCAAAACAAGAAAAAATGGTAATTTCGGCTGCACCGAAGCTAATATACTCCACAAGTGCATTTCTTTTAGTATCTATGTGTCCAGTTTGTGTGGAAGCTATATGCTATAGTAATCCGATCTGAACATTTTTTTCGGATATTATCTCATTGCCTTAAGGCAAAGGCCAGTGTGACACTTTCAAAAAAAAAAAAAAAAAAAAAAAAAATTATTTGTTTTTCGATAGCTTATGTTTCCATAAATGTCCTGTAAGATCCTATTTTGAATGGCTTTTGGATAGCAGCGTTCTAAAGAGCGAACGCTCAGAGGTGCAAACATACATAAGTGAAACTTTGAACACGTTTTTCTCGAAACGACATTTTTAAAAATTGCTGACATCATAACACAACGAGAAGTTGACCGATCAACTTCAAATTAAAACTGAGTATTTTTAAATATATACATTTACTATACAATGACCTACGATCTTTTTGATTGGTTGAAAATTGTCAATTTGGCTGAAAAAAACGACAATTTTTTACTTAAAAAAAACGATATTTTTTTTTTAAATTATGCCATTTTGGTAATTTTTGATATTTTTCAAAGATCGTAGTTCATTTAATAGGAAGTATCTTTAAGTTAAATAAGCATTTCAAATTTTTTTGTTTGAGCTACTCATTCGGCCGGAATCATGTCAGCAGTTGGGGCACTTTTTTTTGGCACCTCCGAAGACAGCTCATAACCCCGTTATTTTTCAACATTTAAAAAAAAAAATCTTAAAATATACCTTATTACATTCAAAGAAGTTCGAAATATTCAATCACGTATTTTCTCTTAAAAAAATTCACGAAAATCGCCTAATTTTTCATGTGTCACACTGTATAGCGCCTTAAGCAGTAATCCATGTCAAATTTCGTGAAGATACAACGACAAATGTGAAAGTTTTTCATACAAGAACTTGATTCCGATCGTTCAGTTTGTATATCAGCTATATGATATAGTGGATCGACATCGGCAGTTCCGACAAATGAGCCGCCTCTTGAAGAGAAAATGACGTTTACAAAATTTCAAAACGATGTCTTAAAAACTGAGGGACTAGTTCGTATGTATATAGACAGATGGACAGACAGACAGACGGACTGACAGACAGACGGACATGGCTAAATCGACTCAGCTCAACATACTGATCATTTATATATATATACTTTATAGGGTGTCCGACGTTTCCTTCTGGGTGTTACAAACTTCGTGACAAACATAATATACCCTGTTCATTGTCTTCAATATGTTGTGAAATTTAACTTATAGTCATTCTATCGGTTAACTTTTCTCAAAATTACTTTCTTTCTTTTAACAGGTAATCCAAGTAGAGGTACCTTTTTCAATAGTCTTCTTTTTCCAGATCACGCTTGAGACGTGTCAAGCTATCATATTATTTTTGTTTAGTATTGTTTGGTATTTCAGCATGAATAGAATTACGTCTGAACAACGTTTACAATTTGTTCAACTTTATTACGACAATTTACGTTGTGTATGGAATGTGTTCCGTGTGCTCAGCTTATGGTCCATCCATCGTGAGACCCAGAATTCATTATTGAATAATATCCGACCGAATAGACCACGTCCAGCACGTAGTGAAGAAAATATAACAGCCGGAGCTGAGAGTGTATACGAACATCGTGGAGTTCACAGCACAGTTCGCAGCAACTCGGACTGACGTGTGGAACGACTTGGCGCATTTTAAATCAAGATCTTAAATTGAAAGAGTACAAAATACAGCTTGTGCAAGAACTGAAGCGGCTCGGCTTTCCCAAGCGACATCGCTTCACTCAATGGGCTCCCATTTCTAGCTCAATGGGTTTGTAAACAAGCAAAATTGTCACATCTGGGACGAAGAGCAACATGAAGAGATTTTAGAGCTGCTATATCCAGAAAAAACAACGGTTTGGTGTGGTTTGTGGGTCGGTATGATCATCGGTCGATATATCTTCAAAAATGATGCCGTGATAACGAAACCGTCAATGCCGACCATCGTGATCTCGGCGACACTTGGTTTCAACAAGTCTTTCAGCACATCGCATCAATCAATGTATCTATTGAAGGAACATTTCGCTGAACAGATAATTTCACGTTTTGGGCTGTTCGATTGGCCACAAAGATCGTGTGATATCACATCTATCTATCTATCTATCTATTCTTAAGTCTATGTGAACAATACCGCTTCGATTCAGACCTTGGAGTAAAACATCACGCGTGTCTTTCGTCAGATGCCAGTCAAAATGCTCGAACGAGTCATCGAAAATTTGACTTATGGTCCACCCGCCATCTGAGACGTAGCCGTGTTTAACTTTTGAAAGAAATAATCTTCAAAAAATAAATGCCAAAGAATGTTCTTTCGAAAAACAAACTTCCCCATTAAATTTGAAGTTTCTGAGTTTTTTCTTTAAAAAAGTAGGGAAACTTTATGTATCACCTTTCATTTGCATTTATTATTTATTTCACTTGATATCTTGAAGAAGGTATTGAGTCTATATATATACATACATATGTATAGTATATTAATATATAATATATCATAATGATTCTGTCTCGCTTATATGTATAAACATATATGTACATATATGGGGTATTCCATACCAAATCGACCACTTTTGAACCCGACCCCTTTAGATTTTGCTGAAACTTATCCATCCATTTCTACCCTTTGAAAAACATTTTTGAGAATTTTTTCAAAATTTTTTGTCCAACTTCAAAAAGTTATGAATTTTGCTATTTTTTGCTAAAAAATGGCTTTTTTATTTTCAAATATCCATAACTTTTGTAGAAATTGACTTTTGGGGACCTTTTTTTTTAAATTTTTGTTTTCGAATGAACTTTTCGAAAAAATACACGAAAAAAATTTAACACGTTCAACTATATAAAATAATCGGTTTTTTTAAGTAAAATGGTAATTTTTTTTGGAAGTTCGCCATTTTTTTTCTGTTACTGAACATAAAATTTGTAAAATATTTAAACGCCAGAGAAAAAATTAATAAATAATTGTTTGTATTGTTTCTGTGAAATCATAAAATCGTTAAGTTATATTTTTTATATGATAGAAATAAAGTTTACTGAAAAAATTTTTTTTTTCATTTGTTTTTTAAATAAAAAAAAAAAATCGGCCCACTCCGGGATTAGCAGGGATAGTTGTCAAATTAATTGAAGTTTTTTCTATTAGTTTCTGCTCCACTGAGCCGTGGTTTCTTCTCAAAAAGTGGTTTCTCACAATAACTTTGTCCTCACTTTTTAATGTCAGATGATTCCTGCCTCTTCCTGGCTTGTTATCTACGTTTTATTTCAGTATAATCTAACCGCTATTTATGACTTAATAACGTTACTACTGTGAGTGAAATCCCTTTAAAATAAAAAAAAAACTATGTAATTGGGTAGAATATTATATAATTTTTATAAACATCATTCACTGCCTATAAACCGTTAATTTTCTATTAATGCTTTTTGTAATAAAATTTAAATAAATTTCTCTTGTTTTGCCATAAAACCTATCGCTAATCATTTAATTTTTATGTCTTTACAGGTCAGCAATAAAAGCGCAATGAATTCGCATTAAACTCGTAAGTTTTGTATTTCATTTAAAGTTTATTACTCTATTTAATATATTTAAATATAATGAGCACTTGCTTCGTTTCACAAAAGAGAGAATTTTTAGATAATGAATGGTTTATAAGTAATGTTTCCATATTAAGTAATTTTAGGTGAATGTAAATAGTATCAAATAAAATGCCATAAATATGCATTTCCATTACACTATGCATAAATTGAAAGTGCTTGCCTCATAGATAGAGTTAGCAAGAAGATTGGAAGCACAAATTTAGGCTTTCTCCTTTACTTTTTAGTCGAATTTTTCAAATTCTTTCAGAAGTCGTTTTCAAATGCATAGCTATTGACTCGATTTTTTTGAATTCCACCAAAATTTAACTCTTGGCTGAGATCAGAGCTGACAGTTTTTACAAAATCAATATACTTTGTTTGGAATTTTAAACTGTGTTCGATCACCATTAAAATTTGGGTTATTTGTTATACCAGAAAAATTGTTGCAAATGCATCAAACAACCATAAAATATTGGTAAAGTACTTCGGACCATTCACAAATCTGTTGGCGCGACTAGTTCTGATTCCTGCCAATTTGCATAAATATCTGACTGAAGGTGTGCCATTCAAGATGTTTCGACTCTCGCTTTGGAAAAAACCGAAGTTCAGAAGAACATATGTATGTATTTAGATAATTCTATCTCGCATTCTTCAAGAAAACTTTCACAATCGGCGAGTATTAAAATTTTTAGTCTCACAACTAGAGACAGGGATCTGAAAATTCCCATACAGCTGCCATTTAAACTGACCGATCAAAATCAAGCTAAAAAATTGTTCCTTAATAATGCACCTTAATTCGACTTGAGCGTTGATTTTTTCCACTGAAGTTGCCAAAGTACTATTATTTGAAATCATAAAGTAAATTCGGCTACTTTTTCGGCAATTAAGAATTGATAAATGTAATTAAGAAGAGAAATGCGGAAATACTTGGCCTAAGTAAAACTGTTCCTGCCACCACATCTTCTTTGTTGAATTAATTTAGCTATAAACATAATTATGTTGCATAAGAAATATAAATGTACGTCAATTAAGCAAATAAATTTCTAAAATGTTGCAAGTAATGTAAATATTAGGAAATGCTCGCGGCAAAAAGCGACAAAGTGTGCACACAAAATTACCTAATGGCGAATTTGATTATAATTTTCGCTGCTTAAGATAATCGAAAATTTACGAGTAAATAACTGGATCTAAATATGTATAGTACATAAAGTTGTAGTAAAAGAGCACTTCAGGTGTAGTCATGTACATATGTATGGATGTGTGTTTGTTAGTGCATACCACAAATTTTTATTGCAGGATTATGTCGCTTGGCTGCATGCAAAAACGTTATTAATTGCGGAAAAGTTCAGTGACTGCCAATTGCGAGTTTGTCAGCCGTTGCAGTTTATGCAATTTATATAAGCGAGTGCGGAAATCAAACGCCTGAGGTTGGTGCAATTCAAATCATTCCAATTTCAGTGCAGCAAAGTATTACCATTAATTGTAGAGCAATTTTGCTCCAAATACCTGTCCGTGAATTGTTTGATTTCCTGTTTCTGATTTCGTTTACAACATTACACTACACAGCTGTATATATGTATAGGTATATTATATGTATGTATTACATATATATAAAAATTATACATAAAATTTAAATAAGAATTTTTTTAAGTGCTGGTAAAAAAAAAACAATTCTTTACGGAAAGAACGAGTCTTAGTTAAGGGTGTTTTAGTTAAAACTTTAACTTAGAAGTTGGACGAAAGAAAAAAAGCTGAAAATTGGATTTTTGACAGACATTTTCACAAAAAAAAAAATGAAAATTTCAGTGAAAATTTCAAGACATTTTTTTTCCAATAGTTGGAATCGAACAAAAAATTTTACGTTCAATTCTTTAACTTTTTTTATTTTGATAGGTTACACAAAAATTATATATCAAATACTATGTAAAATTTCATGAAGTTCCGTTGAGTAGTTCACGAGAAATCTTGCCAACCGACTTCAAAAACACAATTCCGTTGTTTTTAGAGCAGAAATGTTTACTTCTTTCTATTTTAGAATGATAGTGCTAATAATAAACGAAGTCAGCTTCATCTTTCAAATTTAACCCTAAAATCATAAGCGCGAATCGTAGTTCAAAAAAACTTTGAATACACAATTTTCTAATAAGATTTTTCCATATAAAATGTATCGTACTATACACGACCTTGTTAATGAACTCAGGCAAAATCGACAATGCGACCGAGGAGTTCCATGAGGTCAAATGTTAATTTACTAAGTATTTTACTTAAAAAAAATTTTGTAACTTATGTAATTATAGGTTATTTTAAGGTGTTAAGAATATATATTTGTTGCTGAATATTTTTGAAATTAGTTAGGTTAGTTTAAAGTTCTTTTTAAGCACTTCAACAATATATTCAATATTGTTTTCGAATGGAGAAAATTCTATATATTCTAATAAGCTACAAATGAATAGTCAGACTTTCATTATTGATTATTGCGTTTGTGTTTGTTTACTGATCACTTTTCTTTCTTCTTTGTTCACATGTTTGCTATAATGATTTCCTTATTATGGACGTAATACAAAATACATATTTGTAGATCTTTAGTTTTCTTCTTGTTCTTGTTTCTTGGAATTCAAATTATACAAATGACTTACTATTATTCCTTAAATCTTATTCGCATTCCAAATCAACAGTCGCATCGATTGAATTTAAGTATGCTAATCACGTCGCTCTCCAACTCAACGCCAAGTCATCAGACTCATTGATATTCCTTATTTAAGCATTACCCAGTAAGCTTTTTAGTTTAAGAACAACTTAAGCCAAATGTGACATTAAGTAGCTTTCTGACAAAAATTATAAAAAAGAACAAGTATGGAAGGGCTTCCCTAATATTTTATACTCTTACAACTTCTAAAAATCAAAGTCCGAGAAAACCCTTCACGATAATGTGGGAGTTGGAATAGTATTGACCTGATTTTTTTTTTTTTTTTTATTTTTGCCAATACTACATACTATAAACATGCCACATACTAAAAAATTGTTCCCTGAATTTCATTAGGGTGCCTCACATAAGTTCATCTATCATATGGAGTACATTCACCCAGATGTTCGAAATTTCTGATATTAGTTATATAGGGGTTAGATCAAGTTTTCACCCGATTTTATTAATTTTATGCATGAAGATACGCTGTTATGAGTAAAACACGCTCTCTCATTTTCATTGAGATAACTAACATATTGACCAACATATGGGGTTTAGAGTCATCCGGAAGTTTGAAAATCTTTAAATTAGATATATGGGGGCTCAGGGAATTATTGACTTGATTGAAGCCAGAAACACAGAATTACCATTAGATGGATAAGATTCTCTCTGACATTGACCGAAATTTTCGATCAAAAGTCAACTAGAGATACTGCGGTCCTAAGGGCTTGAATAGTTTTCATTGAATTTGGATAATTTTTGTCATAGGTTTCATAGTGTACATAAATCGCTTCTTGATTTGTAAGTATATTGGAAAGTGAAAGAATCAGATGGAATTAATAATGGATATATGAAAAATAGGCGTGGCTGTAGTCCGATTTCACACTGTAACATAAAAATGGTTTAAAAATGCCACGTACTAAATATAGTCGCAATCGGTCAGTCGGGTTCCGAGATATGTGATTTCATCTGAAAGTGGACAATCATCGAATAATTTTTACATCGGCTCCTCTAAATCGGGCTCATACCATCTCAAATGTAAAATTCAATTCTCTGGCGTGTGTTACTTATTTATCGCACTTTTAGTAGTTCTTAACAGTACCGTAGTATGGGGAACGAATGAGGTTATCGTCCTATTTCATCAATTTTCACACTGGCGGTAGGAATTCTTAAAATATTATTGGTTTTTGAAGCTTAAGTTGTTGAGGACGTATGTATTAAACTTATTGGAGGGCGGGGCCACGCCCACTTTTTAAAAACTAATTTCTCAATATTATGAGAACAAATCAAGGAATAAGATTTTGGATACTGAATTATCGAATTTTGTTGTGTTTACGTGGTTTCCATATCAATATATGTTTACAATATAGAATACCAACAATTACATACATACATGGTTTCATTAATTTTTATAGCCAGTAAACTTACATAATCATGCGATATGTAGCTCCGATAGATTTTGCTTTTATCATAGAACATTTCTAATTTACATACATTCAAACATATGTATGTATGTGTGTGTTCAGATAAAAGGTCTATTTCAAAGGCGTACGCAACTTTTGCTGCTGCCATCAACACGCTTTGTAATAAATACCACAGAAATGGTAATGAATATGAATATATTTTCTTCACAATAGTCTCTACTTTATTGTGCCTCTCTGCTTCACGTTTGTCTGTAGATATGCATTAGTAGGGGCACATTGTATTTCTATTCCTGTCACTGAGTGTTCCAGCTCATCGCTCAATATTTTTTATCGACTTCTACTTGTTGTTGCTGCCGCTGCGCATTAGCAGTCGAATTAATTTAATACGCTGACGCCTATAGACGAAGATTGTTTTGTTGTGGCCGCAAATCGTGGACTCTACGTACACAGTTGTAGAAGTATATAACATAGTTTATGTATGAAGTGATGCCCGACTGGTTGGCCAGGCTCCAATGATTCCATTTATCCACATAAAAGCATACATATACCTGCAGGCTGTGTATATACACATACATACTTATATATATATATTAGGGTGATTCAAAAAAAATTTTTTTTTGATTGGTACTCGGAAAAATAGGTTCCTAGACACCTCTGAGAAAGCCTCTCCAAATATGAGTTTTTAATTGTAACAGGAAGGTCCTCCTACATACAGTTTTCTATTTTTTCTTATTATCAGATAGAAAAATTTATATCTCGCTTCCAACTACTTGAAAAAATATCTTGTTCCTTAGATTTTGTAGGAAATTGAATGCTCTACAAAAAAGGTCTCCTATGATTTTTTCGTAAACCCAACGGTTTAAAAGATATTAACAGTTAAAGTTTGATTATTTTTGGGAACATTTTTTATTTCTTATTAATTTTATAACTTAATGAAAAAAATTATTATGAATGATGAAGCTCATAGGTTTTTGGAGAGGCTTTCTTAGAGATGTCTAGGAACTTATTTTCCGAGTACCAATAAAAAAAAAATTTATATTTGTGTGCTTCAAAACAAATTTTTGAATTTTTTTTCAACTCTTACCCCCTCAAATGTTAGTGATTGACAAAAAAATTCTTTCTCAAGCCAGTGGCTGTAGCTTAACTCTAAGGGGTCGCTATTTTATTTTGTTAGGAAGCACCCTAATATATATATATACATGTGTATGTACATGCATAAATATCTTCCATCAGTAAGTAAAAAACTTGCGCTTAATTTTGAAAAAGCAACTCGCTATGTCAGTGATAGTTCTATTTTACTATTTTTGTTTGTTTATTTTTCTTTTTCCTTTTTTTGTTGATTTGTTGTCATTATTAGCAAAATATTTTATTGAATTTTTTGCTGGTTTTCATAATTTTATTGTTTATTTTTTGGCTCTTCTTCTTCTCATGTTGTTTAATGTTTTGTTTTCGTGCTTTCGCTGGTTAGGTGATGTGAAAAGATTAGGTTTATGAAACAAAAAAGTGCCATCAAGTTGTTTTCGCAATTAATTGTGTTTTATGAGCTGCCGTTTTTTGCATGTAACAGGTTTTTTGTAATCTTTCTGTTATCTGGAATTTAATTTTTCTGCCATTTTGTAGATTTTTTATCAAAATGCTTTTTGAATCGCGAATTATTCAATCATTTTGTCGTATTTTTTCGTTATTTTCAATCCAAAGTTTTTCAACTTTTTTTGTATTGTTTTATTTAAATTATCGTCATAATACGCGTTTTGCTTTTTGCTAACAATTTATTTGTAACGCTTACATATTCAATGGGTTCATACATACAATGTATGTACATAACCTCTCTATGAAAGACTAATAGATGTTTCTGCGAACCTACATCTTCTTATGTACATCTACAATGCACTATCTGATGAGAGAAATTGCTATTAAAATTTTGCCTTAAAATCACTGTTTGATCGGGATTTTGCTTGAGAACTACTATTGTGAAACCGATAACTTATGAAAATGTATACTTTAGTCTTATCTCCTATGTAAATAACGGGGTTTTCAATAAGATCGCTGCGAAAGTTAGTGTATGTTGTATATGAAACTCGATTTCTTTTGCATGGTCACCACGGGCAAGCATAAATCGGCATATACTGCTGCAATTTCACGTTCGATATTCTTACGAAGTTCATCAATCGTCGCTGGGTTGTTGGAATAGACCATACATTTGACTTAGCCTCTATCGGCGTCAAATCGTACGACCGATGCGCCAATTGACTGGCCCATTTTGTGAGATAACGCGTTCACCAAACCTGGTTTTCAATAAATCGATTGTGATCTTCACTTTGTGGCCTCTGGCGCTGTCCTGTTGGAACCACATATTGTTCAAGTCCATTTCATCCAATTCGGGTCAAAAATAATCGGTCATCATTGAGCGTTAGCAATTCCAATTCACAGTAACGTGTCGGCCGAATGACGCCGCCGGTCCATAAACCGCATCAAACCATATTTTTTCGCAATACAATGGTGACTCATGGAGCACGTACGAATGTACTTTCACAGGAATTAAGATTTTCATAGATATTCCAAACCGTTTGTTTTATTAAAAAAAGCTTTCGAAGCGCTCTTATTGAAAAATCTGCTCTTAAAGCTGAAGCCACTGAACCCGAATTTCGGTAGTTAATTTTAATAATTTCGACTCGTTGTTGGATAGTATATATTTCCATGATGAAGCGGGGAAAAATATGGCGTCGTTTGCTGTTGCTATCGTCGAAGTTTTGAGACAACTAACCTCCAATGTTAAAAAGTCTTTAGTTACTTACCTATAATTACGAGATTTGGGAATTCACAGATAAAGTGTTGCTTTAAGAGCTTTGAGACAACGCTAATATGTATATGACGTCAAACTTTCCTTAAGTATACGGATTATTATAATCAAAATTTACTCTTGTATTATGTACAAAGGTCAAAAAAGTCTCAAACTTTCAAAAGAAACAAAATATGTATGTAGTTTAATTAAGTGGCCGTTAAATGTTTTTTTCCTCAAAGGTCGACGTGCGCTTTTTGAGAATATGTATAATAAGATAATACAAAAATTAAATTTTTGACACCTTAAACTGTCATGTGGAAAAGTTTACACGAAGGGTCATTGAAATAAAAAATATGTATGTATGTATGTATGTATATAGACATGCCGAAATGACTGCAATCATCGTGTGTGAAATGAGTGACTTCGTGTCACCGGCAAGAGAGTAACTTTAAATTTAAGTGGTTGAATAATAAGTGTGACAATATTATCCACTATTACGTGGTTATTTTCTAGTTAGAATCAAATTGGCAGCAATTAACCGGGAACAATGAAAAACACGAAAGCTTTTTAAGCGAAACAAATAGATGAGAATTTTGCATGCTTTTAATAGCTGTTTTGAAGTTTTCAGCAAAATGTGTGTTGTTTAAAATTTCGACGATCTGTGCACGATTACAGACGATTATGTATCAGTTCTGTCATTCTATTATATTATGAAATGCGCAATAGCGTGTTTATGACTAGAGCGTAGGCGATGAGTTAAAACTTAAAAATAAAGAGTTAACAATGCCGAAAAAATAGTACAGTAAAGATTACTGTCTCAGAGGTTGTTAGAACAGTCTGGCATGCACAATATGCACATATCTGAATTATTAGTGTAATAAAAATTAATTACCTAAAAGCTACCTGATAGTTTTCCGATGCCTGAAATATAAACTGAAATTGATTTTACCTAATTACTTCTCCGTATTTCACGAACTAAATTTTTTATATAAAAATGCAAGCAGAAAGTGGACTTTATTGTTTGAGTTTTAATAAATTTTTAAAAACAAATCAGCTCTTGTTCGTGCTGTAGAAAGCAGCTTTGAAATGGACGAAGAAGTGATGTGTGTCGATCCTCTTTTCACGGGTCTTTTCCAAGATTTTGGTGCATGGTGATATTCCAGTCCTAAAGCCAATTGCCTTATATGCGATATTGAGTTGGCTTATCCCACGGTAGTTGGCACAGATTGTGGGGTCTCCCCTTTTGTGGATTGGGCAGATCACACTTTAATTCCAATCGTCCGCCCATATTCTAAAAAGAAGCTGATGCATGCTCCTTATCAGTTGTTCACCGATGTATTTGAATAGCTCGGACAGCAATCCATTAGCTTCTCCTCTTTGTTGCTCTTCAGACAAGTAATTGCTATTCGAACTTCTTTATGGTCGAGGAATGGAACGTCCGCTCCATCGTTATCGATTGGAGAATCGGGTTCACCAACTCTTGGTGTTAAGCTCTATAATTTCAGTAAGTTCTGGGCATCAGCCACTAGATTCTACAAGAGTTTGCTTCGGTCTTGAAACCTTCTGTTGGTCGCCGCTTCTTTTCGCAGAATCTTCGAGCATTCTCCTGTCGGCCAGCTTGTCAAGTTCTTCGTACTCACGCATTTCGACCTCTCTCCATTTTTGTGTGCAAATGCGTCTCGCTTGCCTCTTCAACGCTCGGTATCTATCCGTATTAAGGAGATATTGTTGAATATTAACTTTAAGAAAAAATTGTAATGAATCTATCCAATCTATGTCAAGTTCATATAATAATCGTTTTGTGGACTTTCCAACTATCCGTTTACAAAGATAACAGCCGTCACAAAATGTACATTGACCTTTGTAATTTAAACAACACTTTCTCAACCAAAAAACATAAATTAAAAAAAATCGGTTACAAATTTCCACAGACGTCTTAACTACTATTAATTTATTTTTGCTTTTGACTGCAACTTTTCGAGAATGTCTGGTGACCGGTTAGCAGTTTGTCAGGAATTTCACTTGGCACGTCCCAAACCACACCAATTTATACGCACGTCAAAGAGTGTAGACGCATATACATACATATGAGCAACTGGGCAGCGCAGTGACGACTTGTCAGCAATCCGTCATTCCGTTTGCCAGACAGCCAACCAAATGGTTGAAATCACACAATGCGCTTCAAAAACGAAATGTAATGAAGAAGTTTAATTGTTGCTGGATTTGATTTTCTTTTTCGTTTTGAATTGTCATTTGCCAAGTGAGAGTTTTCACTTTTATTTGCTTTTACTTAAGTACGTAGCATATTTGACGGTTACATACCACAGGTTTAAATGAACCCCGATAACTTATATAGCATTTGCTTGCATATTTACGTCCAAAAAAGTACACGCATTACAGTGAAATTTTGTGCTCACCTAATTTGCATACTTTTATGACCGCCTGTTTGACTGGTTATGAATGAAAATTGTCATAGTTTTGGACAGTTGTTCAAAAATAAATTGTAGCAGAATTTTTATGGCATGCCATGTGACTACATATTCGCTTGTAATGTTCTCTATTGTGCCATTTGCGTTGCAAATAAATATTAAATAAAGTGACAAAAGCCTTTTCGAAACTAAAAACATTGTTTCTAAAGCAGAAGTCATACAAATAATTTCAAACAGGAAGCCACACAGTCATTACACGGAGTCATAACTCATTGACGAATATGAAAAATATAGCGCATGCAAACCCACCTAAAATAACGCCACAGCAACTGGCTAGGTGCTGAGCGCTTATACTATGCATATGTATGTGCGATCGGTTGGCGAGTTAGAATTTTCCATGCAATTGCGAAAAACGCTCGCATGCAAGTGAATGAAACACAGGAAGTTGTCAGCGAAATAATGGTAATTTGCGCAAAAAATCATAAATCACTTTTTAGCAAATCGTAAACAACAATAACAATGTATACTAAGAGTATGTAACGAAGAGTAATTGCTTGAAAATAGTTTACTGCAATGAAAATTATTTTAAAATTATAATTGCCAGAAAATAGTGAAACAAATCAAAAAGTTGCGGACAGCATGGCTGAGTAAACGCATTGCATGCTACCGAGTAATGCTCATTACTGTTATATACATGGCGGTAATTACGATTGGCGGGCATTGGCAGTGCTGGCAAGTGGAGTTGAGTGCGCAGAAATTACTCGAAAATTGTATAATAATAACGAGTAAATAATATTGCCAACAGTTTAGTCACCATTTATTTTGTAAGTGTCGTAATGCGGTTACTCTCTTTTCCTCATTTCCAACAAAATTCGTTAACGATGGCTGCCATCACCCAAAATTGCATAAAATAGTAAATTTCTTCAATTTCACTGTTGTCTTATTTTTGTGCAAATTATTTATTCTTAATTCCACCCAAGTTCTCCTTCTGGCAAATTTTGGACCAAAAAGCTTTTTTATAAACCGAACAAGTATGTTAAGTTTGTCACGAAGTTTGTAACACCCAGAAGGTAACGTTAACGCGGATATATATAAAATATGTACATAAGTATATATAAATGCTCAGCATGACAAGCCATGTCTGTCTGTTGGTGTGTGCGCGAACTAGTCCCTCAGTTTTTGAGATAATTTTCTGAAATTTTGCACACGTCCTGTTCTCCCAAGAAACTGCTTGTTGCAAGGTCATCGGATAATGATAATCCACACGTCAATAAAATAAAGAAATTGATGCTTGATAATCGACGAACAATAGTCAGAGTTCTTACTGGCTTCGTTGAAACATCGGAAAGATCTGTGAAAACCATTTTGAAACATCATTTGAGCCTAAGAAAAGTTAAAGCACGATTGGTTTCACTAAATTGTTTCAAAAAACAGCGTCACGTTAACGTCTGTAGAACAATGCTTTCCAACTGCCAGGAAGTCATGACGTATTATTACTGGCGATGAGTCTTGTGTCTATGCTCACGACCCGGAAAGAGACGATAAATCGAACGAATATCATGGTAAAGGTGGGTCGAAGCCGAAAACACCACGTCAAAGCAGGCCAAAAGACAAGTTTATGTTGACAGTTTTCTTCGACTATCGAGGTGTGGTGCACTCCGAATTTCTTTCGACCGGCCAAACTGTCAACAAGGAATACCATTTGGGTGCTATGCGTCGTTTGCACGAAAGCTATTCGAAGAAGAGTCCAGAGGTCTTACTATTTTTTGCCGATAGAAGTAGTTGATGTAACCTTTTTTCTGGATATCCAATATTCGCTGTACATTTACAGCAAACATTTTTCCTTAACTTAAATTTTTGCTTTCCTATTTATTTACTTTCAATGCAGATGGTACTTTTGCGCTAAGCTTAAAACAATATTTGAATTTGCAAAGAAATTCTCGAACTACTTTTAAACGAAAAATCTCTAAATATTTGCAGATTCTGCGCAAACAAAACGAAAGACATTTTCACAGACATGTGCTAAAAGCATTTGTAGTATGCCGATAACAAAGAATATTTCACTCAATCAAACAAATTGAATTCTGTTTACTTAATTTGCAATTTGAAAATCTGAATATGTAAATATATACATACAAACATACATACAACTGGAACAACCGTGCTATTAGCATATTCACATATTGAATTAAATTATTCTGCAGAAAGTTAAGCACAGGTAAAGGGCAAGAATATAATTGAATTGACAATTAAACGAATTAAGACACTTAAGCTTGGTATTGCCAGACTAAGGTAATTATAAATAGGTGTAAGTAGTCAATAAATTGTCAAAGCATAATATTTTCAATATAAAAACTAATTTAGTTTATGTGAAATTTCGTAGAATTCAAATATGAAATGCCAAAGTTTTCACAAAAGCTAAATTTACAAAAATTACTTAAGTGACAGCTGTCAAGTTTAACTAACAACAATTATAGAGTCAGCAGTGACTTAAGAAAAACTTATCAAATATATACTTCGTATTAACGATTCTGGACGAATAACGCGAATAAAAAACGTTTCCACCAGTTAAGAGGTTACATGAGTTTCTTCGGGTAAAAAACGGCCTTTTTTTCAAGAATATTTTTTTCATATAAAAATGAAATATTTTATTAGATTTTTTTCTTGTTACAAACATACACTACTAACAAAGAAATTCTGAAAGTTTTGTGAAAAAAAAATTTTAAACCCGGCCATTGCAACGCCATTTCTGGGGACCCCTCGGAAAAAAAGAGCGCCCGCGTTGGCAGGACGACTCCTTAGAGGATCATCTAAAGTGAAAAATACGTGTTTTAGTTAAAACCTTAATTTGAAACTTGGACAAAAGTATAAAAACTGAAGATTGTTTTTTTTTTTTACAAAAGAAAGAAAATTTCAGTAAAAATTTCACTTTCAAATAGCTGTAATCGAAAAAATCCTTTAAGAATAGCATCTCAAAGACCTGTATAAAATTTCACGAAGATCGGTTTAGTAGTTCTCGAGAAATCTTGCCAACCGACTTCGAAAATACTGTTTCGAAAAAACGCGTTTAAAAACGGCGCATTTAGCCCAGCTAGCCTCGAGCGCACAAGTTCCGAAACTATTACGAGTACTCGAATCAACTTGGAAATTTCATATAAATGGTCAGCCTGACGAGCTGAGTTGATTTAGCTATGTCCGTCTGTCTTTATATACTCGAACTAGTCCCTCAGTTTTTGAGATATAGATCTGAAACTTTGCACAAGCTATTTTCTCTTCAATAAGCTGCTTATTTGTCGGAATCGCCGATATAGGACCATTCCAGCCTATAGCTGCCATACAAACTGAACGATCGGGTTCAAGATGAATAAATTTTATACCCTTTTATGTTTTAAAAACTGCAACTGTGAAGGGTATTCTAGCTACGGTAAAACTGAAGTTAATGTGTTTTCTTCTTTTTTATATTTTTTAATTGGCAACTAAAGCAGGTGGCAACCACGTCTCACTGTAAAATCAACCGCATTGTATGCAAATTGTTGTGTCATTTGTGGTATTTGCTGCCGTTGCAAGTATAAATGTTTACCTGCAACTATTCAACACAATATTTAATTTAATATGTAACAATGCAGCAACGACAACAACAATAACACCAATAACCGTGGCAATAATTTATTGCAAACGCTATTTTTAACGTCAATACAATAATTGAAAAAATATATTTATTCATCGGAATGAAAATGTAAAAATGCATAAATATTTATATGCAGGTGTATATGCACGCACATACATTATGGCAATTATTGTTGGCTTAACAGTGCGCACGTGACTATCGGCGATCAGGTGGTAAGTGGGACAGCCAGCGGGTAGTTGTCCTTCTGCGTAAAATTTTGCAATTTTCTGTAAAAAAACCAAACTTTTGGCATAATAAGCAGTTATGTAAGTCAATAACCACAAACGTGTATAAATATTATTTTAAGCGCTTACAGCTGATTTTAAATGCTGACAAGCTGGTGTTGGAGCGTGCAGCCATGCGCCTTAACGCATTGTACTATTTTGAGAAATATTTACTCGAAGCAAACCGCAAAACGGATTTTTTGCTATTATTGTGTGATTTTCCTATTTATGAAACAAATTATTACCGTTCTTTGAATCTATATTTCGCGATCTTTTTGACATTTTATAAATAAAATAAATTTTCCATGTGGTTAGTGGCCTTGGCTTACATAATAATTCGCTATTAACGCAGTTTTTTTGCCCATTTTACTCCGAATAACGGTAAATCAAAAACAAGTAAGAAAGGGCTAAGTTCGGGTGTCACCGAACATTTTATACTCTCGCATGATAAAGTGATAATCGAGATTTCATTATCCGTCATTTACATATTTTTTTATTTTGCTGTAAATTAATTAGATTAGACCAATTTGTGTACTTTGAGTATTGAATTGTATTTTCATTTATATATATGTATTATACAGAGAAGGCATCAGATGGAATTCAAAATAGCGTTATATTGGCAGAAGGCGTGGTTGTGAACCGATTTCACCCATATTTCGTACATGTCATCAGGGTGTTAAAAAAATATTATATATGAGATATGGTTTTTGGTCCGTAAGTGGGCGACGCCACGCCCAATTTTTAAAAAAGCCTGGGTGCAGCTTCCTTCTGCCATTTCTTCCGTAAAATTTTGTGTTTCTGACGTTTTTTGTTAGTCGGTTAACGCACTTTTAGTGATTTTCAACATAACCTATGTATGGGAGGTGGCCGTGGTTATTATCCGATTTCTTCCATTTTTGAACTGTATATGGAAATGCCTGAAGGAAACGACTCTATAGAGTTTGCTTGACATAACTATAGCAGTTTCCGAGATATGTACAAAAAACTTAGTGGGGTGGGGCCACGCCCACTTTTCCAAAAAAATTACGTCCAAATATGCCCCTCTCTAATGCGATCCTTTGTGCCAAATTTCACTTTAATATCTTTATTTATGGCTTAGTTATGACACTTTATACGTTTTCGGTTTTCGCCATTTTGTGGGCGTGGCAATGGGCCGATTTTGCCCGTCTTCGAACTTGACCTTCTTATGGAGCCAAGAAATTCGTGTACCAAGTTTCATCATGATATCTCAATTTTTACTCAAGTTACAGCTTGCACGGACGGACGGACGGACAGACAGACATCCGGATTTCAACTCTACTCGTCACCCTGATCACCTTGGTATGTATAACCCTATATCTGACTCTTTTAGTTTTAGGACTTACAAACAACCGTTATGTGAACAAAACTATAATACTCTCCTTAGCAACTTTGTTACGGGAGTATAAAAATTCGCGTTATTTTATAACACCCTCGAGTAAGTCGCGCTTCCATTAATTTCAAATGACTCGACGATATTTCTAAGTATCTTCGAAAGTAATTAATATAAAGAAGCTCAGTGTCATTTCATGTTGGATGAGAGTATACCAAAAAATAAGAAAATTAAGGATAGCTATAAGCAGCTATAATACCCTTTACATTTAAAAAACGGTTCCATCCAATAATTTTTTATGGCAGCTATACTCTACAGTGTTCCGCCATCGGCGCTTCCGAGAAATGAGACGAAAGGGTGTGTGTGACTTTTTACCAAAACTATCGGTAGAAATTCAGACAGAAGCCCTTCCTTCCTAATATAAGTGGGTATGTCCGTGTGTCAAAAATGGGTTCCCTTAGCCCCCCTATTTCGTATACAAAGATTCTCGATTTTCCGGATTATAAAATTGAGAGGGCGTGTAATAAAGCGTGTAATTTTTTATCTAAGACTTGTAACTCTAAGCAAGGAGCAGCATTTCGACTCTGTGCTCAACTCCAGTCTGAAACAATTTCTGGTGGAAATTTGTTCCTTTCTCTGCCTATTTCGAAAAGATCCTGCACTGTTTTGTGAACTCTTAACTTATAGAAACAAAGTGTCCCAACGCTGATAATCGGATAATGTCTTGCCTCAATTCTGAGTAGCATCTCCAGTGGTCAAATATATATGTTGTTGTCCTTAAGCTTTTGTTGTACGTAACAGAATGGGAACGCACAACAGACCTTGGTTTGACATCTATTGGCAATTCAATGAGCGATTAATGAGCCCGACGCCCTTGCAAATGTTTATAGAAGTCAATTGAAATAGTCGATGAAATTTATAGTGCTTGTAGTGGTGGTGAGAACAGTTATATCTGATTTGACATCTGAAAGTATTACAGAGATTCATATAAAGTATGCACTTAAAACGGTTATATAAAATTTCTTCAAAATGTGTTTGATAGATGCCGATGGATCCGACTTTTTATAGGGTAAAAGCCGGCAATACTGCCTTTTGATACTCTATGGTGTGCTTCTAATATCATTTGGCTCGAATATGATAGTTTTCAAGAAAGATCTTGAACATCTCTTGTGTTTTTTTTTAGAAATATGTATATCAATATCAAGTAACTTTACTCTTTCGTCTGGCGTCGAAACGTAGGTTTTGCAAACGTCTAACAATATTTTCTTACCGCAATTCACAATACAAAGTTTGACGAAACTAATCAAACCATTTTTAAAATTACTTTCGCAAAACACTTTCAAATTGTATTTCTTCAAAACGGGTATGAATTTTTTTAGATAATACCTTTTCGTGAGACCTACTTAAGTATTTGTTCATAGCTATTTGTTTTCAAATAAGGTTTAAAGTCTCAAAAACCATATTTGACCGCAATAGAATATAAATTTATTCTCAGTGATCCCCATATTAGCGTTATTATTCGCATAAAATTTCTAAGTAACCGAGTGATTGAACATTTCTAAGACCTTTGCATGGAAATACTTTGGAATTCATTTAGAAAAAAATATAAATCGATAAGAAACCATAATTCAAAACGATTTTTTTGGATTTTATTTTTTCAAGCTACAACTCGTGTAGCTCGTCACGTACCTTCATAAAGCCAGGATTGGCTGGCTCAAGGTGAATATTAATTACCCGATAACTTGACAAAACTCGTCTAGCAATTTAGCACATTGACACCCATAACCACGAAATAGCTCGGCGACTACATAGAAATCATGACGACTGCTTGAATCATTGTAAAGCGCAATAATAATTAGCTCCAGATGAATGAGTTAGCTTTGATTATTGGACTCGTATTTTCCATATGTTTGCTCTAATATGTTCTAGCTGCAGACTCGTACACATACATATGTATGTATGTATAAGTGTGTTGTTTTGTAGGGACTAGGTCTGCTTTCAGCATTAATATCATACACATACGAGTACATACTATATACCAAAGTATATTCATGCCTTTGTATAATTGAAATTCATAGCGCATGCGCGCACTAAAAAAAATAGATATTGTTACCAAATCGAGGTGATTGGAATTTTTATATTTAACACACAAAGGTCGACGTGTAGACTTAAGCGTTCATGACGGTCCATGTGACGATTGCCATTGACAATCGTGCCAAAGGAAAAACAAACTGCTGAAAAATAATTGGCAGAAATCGCGCCGCCCGAAGTGTACGCAATGCAATCAGAACTAATAAAGCAAACAACTTTTTACAAAGTGAAAGGTTATTGTCTTCGATTCGCCAAATCGTGTAGGGTGTCGAATAGAACAAACAACTGATAGACAAATAGACTGGCATTAGATCCTAGTGAAAACGGAATTGCAAGCGGTTATGCCACTTTAACCCTTTGTACTGTATTAATACCAAAATTAAGGTGAATAGAGTAAACTGTAATGCGAATACAATAAGATAGAAAGCTTTGAAACGCACTGACAATTAAATATATTCTTCTTACATGCCGTTTATTATTATTGCTTGAAAAATTTTGTATAAAGGAAAAACATTTTTCAACTAAAGTTGTTTCTGGTCGAACAATCCATTGCTAAGTTTATGATTTCGTCACTTTATATAGATTATTCCTCTCTATTTTTCAACTTTGTCTTAATGTTATCTAGTAATTGAACTGTTCTACAAGTCTAGAACCACCTGTGTACAACGAATGCATTTTCGGAGTATAAGACAACAGTTGCTTAGTTTCGTGATCTTCTTCTTCTTCTTGATTGGCGTAGACACCGCTTACGCGATTATAGCCGAGTTAACAACAGCCTCATCCGAGGCTGATTGTTACTTTTCATTGGGGGTGTTTTTTTACGTGGCGGGTCCAAAACCCAGCGCACAACCCTGCAGAGGGGATGTTTCGCCTTCTCACTTTAGCTTGCCTTCAAACGGATGTTCTTAGGCTACCCAGAGGATACTTTATATAAGAACGGAAGTCGTGAGCTGCTTGAGTCATATGTAAAATAATCGTTTCTGACCACACCTAAGTGAATGGCGATCAGAGAACTTTCCTCACTTGCGTGAATCGCAACGTTTCGTGATCACATTCGGTAAAAGTAATCTTTGAGAATTGCTTAAAAAAATTACTTCTCCTTCCCAAGTTACTAATAAAAAAATCAATTGCATAATTTGTTTATATAATATTATAAATATTCATTTAAAATCTTACTTTGCTTTTTTAAGGTGTAGACTATCGGAATAACGAAAAAAATCGAATTAAAAAAATATAGACATCAAAATATTCAAAAACGGAAACAAAACAGGACAATATATATGGGCCATTCCATCAATTGGCGACATGGTTTTGTACCCGTGGTTCTCCGATTTTGACCAAACTTTAGAATATCATAATATAGACCAATAGAAGAATATCTGCTAACTTTTTAGTGGTCAAAGTTGCTCCGTTGTTTTTTGGCGCGCACTTTAAATTGAGATCAAACAAAAAAATGACTTTTTATTTTATTTTTTAACGACCTCAAAATCGAGTGAAAAAAATTTTTAAGTTATCCAATTTTATGTAAAAAAATCTCAGCTTTCTGATAAAAATACTTTCAAAATCCAAAAAAATTTTCAAAATCCAAAAAAAACATTTTTTTTCCAAAAACCCGATTTTTTGAGCTTTTCCCCCAACTATTTTTCAAAATTGACCTTTCCATTCGATTCCTCGTTAAATTTTACATAAGAATCAGTGTTCAAAAATAAGGGACTCTGATCCCATGAGCAGCAAAAAAAAAATGCAAAGTTGTCACTCAAAATCCAAAAATAACATTATTTTCCCAAAAATCCGATTTTTTGTGCTTTTCCACCAACTTTTTTTCAAAATTGACTTTTCCATTCGATTCCTCGTTAAATTTTACATAAAAATCAGTGTTCAAAAATATGAAACTCTGATCCCATGAACAGCAAAAAAAATTCAAAGTTGTCGCTATACGGCGCATATTTTTATGAATGAAGCCAGTGATTTCTTCTTAATTCAAGTCTAAGAATACATACAATTTACACATTTACCTCTTTCACACAACCTTCTAAGCGAACACACTGCGCGGTATAGCGACAACTTTGAATTTTTTTTGCTGTTCATGGGATCAGAGTCCCATATTTTTGAACACTGATTCTTATGTAAAATTTAACGAGGAATCGAATGGAAAGGTCAATTTTGAAAAATAGTTGGGGGAAAAGCTCAAAAAACCGGGTTCTTGAAAAAAAAATGTTTTTTTTGGATTTTGAAAATTTTTTTGGATTTTGAAAGTATTTTTATCAGAAAGCTGAGATTTTTTTACATAAAATTGGATAACTTAAAAATTTTCTTCACTCGATTTTGAGGTCGTTAAAAAATAAAATAAAAAGTCATTTTTTTGTTTGATCTCAATTTAAAGTGCGCGCCAAAAAACAACGGAGCAACTTTGACCACTAAAAAGTTAGCAGATATTCTTCTATTGGTCTATATTATGATATTCTAAAGTTTGGTCAAAATCGGAGAACCACGGGTACAAAACCATGTCGCCAATTGATGGAATGGCCCATATACATCCGTTACCTATAAGATTTTATGAATACAGAAAAATTAGTAAATTACTAAAAATCTGTATTGACAAAATCAGAAATATTTAGGACTTAAAGAAAGCTCTTTTTTCACAATAAATGTTTTCTAGGAACGTATTTCTTCAAAAAATCCGCGCCTTAGGCCATTTGTAAGACTTTAAGAAAACCCCTCTTAAAGATATTCTAGTTGCTCCGATATATATAAGTATTATATATGTATGTATATATGTACATATATATTAGGGTGATTCAAAAAAATTCTTTTTGTTTTTTCGATTGGTACTCGGAAAAATAAGTTCCGAGACACCTCTAAGAAAGCCGGGAAACGGGAAGGTCCTCCTACACACAGTTTTCTATTTTTTCTTATTATCAGATAGAAAAATTTATATCTCGCTTCCAACTATTTGAAAAAATGTCTTGTTCCTTAGATTTTGTAGGAAATTGAATGCCTTAAAAAAAGGTCTCCTATGATTTTTTCGTAAATCCAACCGTTTAAAAGATATTAATAGATAAAGTTTGATTATTTTTGGGAAAATTTTTTATTTCTTATGGATTTTATAACTCAATGAAAAAAATCATTATGAATGATGAAACTCTAGGTTTTTGGAGAGGCTTTCTTAGAGGTGTCTAGGGACCTATTTTTCCGAGTACCTATCAAAAAAAAAATTTTTTTTTGAATCACCCTAATATATATACATTGTATTATAACAAGTCTACATCTCATAAATATGTGATTATATGCACGACATGCGCGACTTTGTCGTTTATAATTATAAATATGCAGACATCCGTTAGACGTGTATAGGATGCTTAATTTACTCGCTCATAATCACATCCTCATATATGTACATATATGTATATTATGTATAATATGCAAATGAATAATGGATTTCCTGTGATAATTGATTTCATATCAATTTATGTACATATGTAGGTACATATGTATGTACCACTTTATTGATTTTATGTGATTTTATTCTAATCGAATTCCGTTCAATTGTCGTTAGCAACATTGTGCTGCACTTAGACAACTACTATTACTTAATAAAAAACAAAAAAAAATGTATAAAATAAATATATATATTTAGTAAATACAATTGTTGTTAGTAAGAGTTTATATTATACATACATATGTTTATAGATATGAAAAATAAGCAATCGTATTACATCAATGTCTCAATTTAGCATAAATTTTCTAGAAGTCAACAAATTGTTTATAAACATTCTGTTTATTTTAGTTTTTATAGCATAGCAATTGAATAAGGAAGTCAATAAACAAATAAATTAAATTGTTTTAGTTTTTTATCAACGCATTTGGTTTTTAATTGAGATCATAATATTGTTATACTCACATTTTTATGATTACAGCACACAATGTAACTATTTCGCGCTTGAATGTATGCTATATAAGGGCAACTAATCGCAATAGGTAACTTCCGAGACTGAATAACTGCACTCAGGCACTTACTGTAAATAATTGTTTAGATGTTCTGTTCAGTTTCAACTGTTAATATTCGTTATCCATCGAAAATGGAAAACTCTTAAAGGGATCATAACGTTTTTGATTTATTTTTGCGGCCAATAGAAGTGTTGCATACAATGCATTAATTTTTGAATTGTTATTTTTCATTTTGCAACCTCTAAAATCTTAATTAGAAGAGTTTTTTTTAACTTTTTAAACCCAAATAATAGTTTGAAAAAAAAAATCCGAAAACCCGATAAAAAGTTTATTTTTTTTTTATTATCGCAAATACTCTAGATTGCTGATCGCCACACTGACCCATTTCTATTTTAACAATATTCTGATTTTGGGATTAAAAATTTAAAAAAATTGTTCCTTAATATTGTATTTAAAATTCGATTTTTAATTCTTAATCTCGAAATTGGAATTGAAAATTAAAAAAATTATTTTTAATCCAAGATATAGCATTGAAACTGAAAATCTAATTTTGTATTCAAAATTTTCGAAATCAAAAATTCGCAACCCTGGTCAACAGATCAAGGACTAATGAGTCCTAACAGTTGTCCGTCCACTCTGGCGAATTAGACCGAGCGATGCGGTGCTTTTGAATAATGGTTTTCTAAGCTTCGTCACCTTGTTTTTCTTTTCAAAGCTACTACAAAAATTCTTCGAAGACTGTCGCTTTACGCACCATCTTTTTGAAGTCCCTTAGAAGGCTACAGCTCCGGCAAGGGGCTTCGTTTTGTGCTTGAGTCGCAGAGTAGGATAATTTCTATTGCTTTATTTATTTTTGGCAGAATTTTAGTTTTATTCTTAAACTCTAATTATTTGGATATAATAGTTGGACTTTTGGATAGCTCTATATACAGTACTTCATTATTTAATAAAACAATAATAATATTTTGATTTTGAATATATAATATATATAATATAAAGAGTGAACCATTTCGATGTGACCTACTTTTCAAAAGAAAAAACACAGCCACTTCAAATTTTATGGGGAATGTTTATTATCATTCGAAAGAACATTCTTTGGGGCTTATGTTTTGAAGATTACCTTTTTCAAAAGATGTTGAGTACAATTTTCGCTCTCTCGTTGGAGCATTTCGACTTGTAACTGGCGAATGACATGCCTGTTTCGATCCACGGCCTGAATCGAATCAGGATTGTCCGCATAGACTTTAGACTTTACATATCTCCATAGGAAAAACACAATCTTGTTGACCAATCGACCGGCCCAAAACGTGAAATTATACGCTCACCGAAGTGTTCTCTCAATAAATTCATTGATTGATACGATGTGTGGCAAGTGGCGCCGTCTTGTTGAAACCAAATGTCACAGAGATCACGAGCTTCAATTTCAAACATTAAACAGTCGGTTAACATGGCGCAATAACGGTCGCCATAGACGGTTACGTTCTCACCGGCAACACTTTTGAAGAAATATGGACCGATGATTCCATTGGCTCAAAAACCACACCGAACCGTTGTTTATTCTGAATAAAATAGCAACTCTTAAATATCTTCAGTGCTCTTTGTCTCAAATGCGGCAATGTTGCTTGTTTACATACCCATTGAGCCAGAAATGGGCCTAATCGCTGATTAAAATTTGGCTCGAAAACGTCGGGTCTTCTCGGAACTTTTCAAATCCCATAGAGCGATGTAACGTTGCTTAGGAAGCTCGAGCGGGTTGAGTTCTTACATAAGCTGTATTTTGTATGCTTTCAGTTTAAGATCTCGACGTAAAATGCGTCAAGTCGTTCCATTAATCGGTCCGACCACCACTAAGCAATTACTGGTTGAATGGTTATTTTTAGTCTTTAAAATAGGTAAATAAATGCAAGTGTTATTTAGCATAATTTTCCCAATTTGCTTCCAAAAACTAATTACGTATGTATGTATTTATTAAAAAAAACAGAAAAAATAACTATAATTTATAGGTAATATACATATGTATGTACGTATGCAACTATGCAATTAGGTATGACGCCAACATTTAGTGTTTTTGGAAAATATTTACGAGCAATTCGTGCTAAATTACAGACACGGTTAATATTTGTGAAATCTGTGTAGTGCTTTGGCGCATTTTCTACACTCATTAATGAACACATCCACGCAAATATGCAGATATGTACATATGTTTGTAAGCATGTGTGTGTCTACACCCAAATACCAGAGTGAGGCAAGCCCAAGTTTGGACGAACTTCAGTTTGCATCACTCAGCTAAGTTGTGCAAACGTATTTAAATCAATAAATGGCTAATAGCCAGAAAAAATCACAAAAACAAAACAAAAACTAAATTATAAAGCAGCTACAACTTAGAAAAACAACAACAAAGAATCCAACGCAAAGCACGAAGTGAACGAGCCAAGCAATTGCGGTAAGTTCAGCGCACAGCTAGAACAATATAGCGAGAAATAAACAACAACAAAACCGACCACTAATGTACAATGATAACCTAACTAAGCCTTTGGCCAAATTCATACCTTTACACACACAAAAACACACACATGCACCTCTGTGGCAGCGCAAAAGCAATTTGCAACAAAAAATACGCAAGGAAAATGTTGACTTAAAAATTTTCTCACGTAACAGGCGAACGATGCGACACTAATAACACATTTGCAACAGCGACTGCAACAACAACAGCAGTCTTGGTGGCAATAGTGATCGTTAAAGTAGTGCAACGAAATGGACAAAGAACGAGCAGCAAAAACTTGGTCACCACAACAACAAACATAATTAAGACAAAACCAAGGCACCGGGGAAAAAAAACTACAATAACAACAATTTCAGTGCCTAAAGTAAATAAAAATATGCATACAAAAAGCCAATGCTTTCAAAATACCAAACCAAACCGAACCAATTGAGCGTACAAGTGGTTTAGGTAACATGAAATAACAACAACAACAACGAACACTTTTTACAATCATGCAATAGACAACCACGAGCGGCACAAGTCGGTGAAGCGTGGCCCAAATCGCGCAGCTTACCAGTGTTTTAGCTTAGCAAAAACTTCAATTGCCAATTCTTGCTGCTGTTGTTTGTGTTCATACTATGCAACAACAGCAGGCACGGTATGGCGTTATGCCAAAGCAACATGCGCAACAGGGTTTTAGCTTCCATTCCAGCGTAACGCAATATTCTACGGCCAAATATTTCGTTTGCAGTGCCAACAACAACACCAATTATTTGCGTGTATTTACCACAACAACAAAGCGCAGCAACAGCAAACACAATATTTTGCAAATTGCTTACCCCACAAGAAATTTCATGACAGTTTTGGTTTTTGAATTTTATGTAATAATAAAACAAAATTATAAATTTTAACCATGTCTGTACTAGAGATGCAGAAAGTGATTGACAATTAAAAATATTGAATCAATACATCTTAAAGCTAAACAAAAAGCTGAAATGCTTAGATATTTCTTTCTAGACAAATGAGAAAATTTGTTAGCATACTATTCGGAGCAAAAAGTCGATTTCCTATTAACTGAACTTTGTTCTTCCTTACTTGTCCTTCTTCATGTTACACACTTCCTGGCAAGCTTAATACTATGTATATGTTCTCCTCATAGCATAATAAAAATAAGTTGAACCACAGACCTGCATTTGTTCATACCAGGCGGGCGAAAACGGTGGCTTAGGGTTGAGTATTGTTTCGTGTTTGCCACAAAAATCAGTCACAATCAAGCTATAATGTGACGGCGCGTACGAGCCTGTCTTTGCCACGTTTCGTACCCAAAACATTAAGAGAAATGGTTGAGTCAATCCATCGATTCTTCTGATGCCAACACGACGATTTTCACCTTTTCGACGCACATGACTCATCATTCATTTTTTTTTAATGACTTATCAAATCTTTTAAACCGCTTGTGTATTTGCACCTTTTAAATTGTACTCTTTGCTGGACATTTTATGTAGTCTTCCAGAGCTGACACAGCGGCATTGCAAAATAATGCCGCCCAAATGACCATTCCCTTCTTCTTTCAGAATTTGCTACTATAAGCATACATATGTACATATGTATGTATACTTATGTGGGGTATATATCTATGCACATATCTGTTGTTGTTTGTAGACGGCGGCATCCATTTGCCAAATGGCAGTTGTGAGAAGCATTTATAAACATACATACACATTTATTGCTTACATCACGGAATGTGTGAAGGCTCAAATGGCCCAAATGTCGCATACATATACAAACTATATAATGTATATACGGGTGTTTGCACATACATGTATACATATATATCTATGTATATGTGCCAAGGTACACATATGGGCAGCAACATTTGCTGCACCAACAACAGCAACGGCAACGGCAACGGCAGCTGCATGCCAAATAACTTAATGGCGTCTAATGGTGATTGTTTTTCTTGTTGCAGTACATTGTTTACTATTTACGCCTCATTGTTCCATTTGTCGTTGTTGTTATTGTTCTTTTTTGGCACTAGCGGCTTTTCCATTGGCAAATATGTGGCGAGCGCCAATCGAATCAAGTAACCGTGATATGTATGTACATATGTACATGTGTGTGTGTTTGCCTTCTGCTGCATTCGCTGGTGGGTTGGTGACTGTTCGGCGTTCGAATGGTCGATCGTTTTGGTCGCTTCGTTAACTCTTTGCTATGCAATTCATTCACTCAAACGCGCGACTGTGGCAATTTTTTGCTTGAACTTTTTAGGCATACTTACCCAAACGCATGCAAATATGTATATGTATGTATATCTACATATGTATATAATTGTCATTGTTTTTGTACATACATATCAATTGCTCTGTTTACTGTTGTTTCTCATTGGTAATTTAATGCCAAAGTTTCGCTGCACTTTATTGCATATGAAATCGGTGATGTTGTTGTTGAGCTTACGTTTGTGCCAAAGTGTTTTTCCTAGTCATAGCGAATTCTGGATATTTCTTAAAATGACACATTCACATATCTTACATACATACCGCTATATACTATATAAGTATACGTGCATAAAAGTGCATAAATATATGTCTATAAGCACACAAATGTTGCTAAAAATTGTTGCTGCAATAATAATTCTAGCCTTTGGCTGCTCACAAGCTCTTCACACTTCCAAACTAATAGACCTCTGTGTGTGTATGTGTGTGTGTACGCTTGCAAGTGTTTGCTCGCGCTTAGAAATTTGACTTTTGACTTAACGCGCGCTACCCGTGTTGTTGTGAAAACTTAGTAAGGCCAAGCGCTTGGCCGAATTCAGTCTGCAGCGTCCAACTGCTTCGGCTTACAAGTGGCTCTTTTGTTTCTCAGGCTTTTGTTGACCGGGCCACTGATTATCGACCGGCCAAGAAGTGTATGAATGAACGCTCGGTCAGCAGCAGCAGCGTGTAGGCAGCTGGAATGGCAAACATATATACATATATACTACGTACATGCATTCTTTTTTTATTTTTCAATTTAATCGCTGCGATCAGTGTGTGAATTATTTTTCAGCTTGCATTTTTACTTCATTATTAATTTAATTTTTTTTATTGCTTTTTCTCGTTGTTAGCTAACGATCTCCAAGAGGGTCGTAATGAGCCAATCGAGAAATTTCACTTTTAAGCGTTGGATTATAATTGAATATTTCTATTAATTTTTAATTGAATATCTTCACATGTTAATTCTTAAGAAGAGAGTATTAAAATATAATAAAAATAAAAATATTTGTATACTTCTATGTATTGCTGCACTTTTGCTGCTGATATCTTTATTATAAATTTCTATCTTTTTATATATTCTGAAATAAATTTTTTCTTTAACAACATCCGCAATGAAGCGAAGCAATAAAGTAAAAGCTTCTAAGCGTTAAATGATTTTCCATTTTTTGTTGCCAGTTGCCTAATTTTTGTAATACCGAAAATCTTAATTAAAAATAATTTTTAAATTTTTAATCCCAAATACCGGACTAAAGAATAAAAGATAGAATTTTTTGTTTAAAAAATTTAATCAAAAATTAATTTTCTTATTTTCAGACATGAAAGATTGCTACTGAGTTCGCCTTCCAAAGTATAAAATACTAGTGTTTTGTGAGACATGAAAAATAATTTTTTGCTGTAACTTCACAACAAAAATGTAAGTACATAATTCCTTTAACTCACAAATAATATATGTAAATAATCGCTTATGGATCAACATACATATACATATGTATTAGGGTGATTCAAAAAAATTTTTCTTTTTTGGTTTGGTAATCGGAAAAATATGTTCCTAGACACTTCTAAGAAAACCTCTCCAAATATGAGTTCTTAATTGTAACGGGAAGGTCCTCCTACATACAGTTTTCTATTTTTTCTTATTATCGGATAGAAAAAATTATATCTCGCTTCCAACTACTTGAAAAAATATCATGTTTCTTAGATTTTGTAGGAAATTTAATGCTCTACAAAAAAGGTCCCAACGATTTTTTCGTAAACCCAACCTTTTAAAAGATAATTAACAATTAAATTTTGATTATTTTTGGGAAAACTTTTATTTCTTATGAATTTTATAACTCAATGAAAAAAATTATTATGAATGATGAAAAAAATTTTTTTTGAATCACCCTAATATGTACATATATGTATATAGTAGCACAGAAATACAGTGCTTTGATATATTCCAACCCTAACTAGATATTACTATTTATAAAAAGTTAAAGAAACATGTAACCACCTAGAACCACAGAGATATGAATATGCATTGAAACTGAAATAAAAGAATCGTCATCAAATTCGGCATCGGATGCAGGGAGATAAGAGGCAAGCCGTTATCTTTGACCGACGAGATAGATGCATTACAGAAAAAAAATAAAAAAAAAATCTTTCTTCCTGGTCTTTCCAACGGAGTGGAGGTCTTCTTCTTTCTCTCGTTCTCTCGGCGGGTACTGCGACGAATACTGACGGAGTTGGAGTGTTTTCATCCATTTAAACGTCAAGACCTAAAAATCGTAGCCGCTGTTTCTATGTATGTGAATGACGTCGTTACAGTTGTCAATGCGCAAAGAACCATAAACCTTCTGCAGAATATTTCTCTCGAAAAGTCGTATCGCCGACTCATCAGATGTTGTCATCGTCCATACCTTTGCACCGTAGAGCAGGACGGGAATATTGAGTGACTTATAGAGTTTGGTTTTTGTTCGCCGAGAGAGTATTTTACTTATCAGTAGCAACTGTTGGTAAGAGTTCGTTGCATTTCGAGGCTGACATTGTTGTTGGTGTTAATACTGGTTCCAAGGCGGCCGAAATTATCTACGACATCGAAGTTATGAATGTCAACAACGCCGAAGGAGTCAAGTCGCTAGTACGACGACTGTTTGTTTGACGACAGGAGATATTTCGTCGTTCCCTCGTTCACTGCCAGACCCAATTGCTTCATTTCCTTATCCAGTCTGTAGAAAGCAAAACCATTGGCACGGATGTTGAAGCCAATGACAATAATATCATCGGTGGCCAGCAGCTGTCTTATAGAAGATTGTACCTTCTCTATTCACATCTGCAGCTCGAATTATTTTCTCCAGGAGTAGATTGAAGAAATCGAACGATGGAGAATTGCCTTGTCTGAAGCATAGTTTGGTATCGAACAGAAGAGATCCTGCCTGATTCCGACGGAGCTTTTTTTGATTCAACGTCTGTTTACATAGCCATTTTAGGGGATACCAAATTCACCAATAATGGCAAAAGGCAGCTTCTTTTTGTGCTGTTAAAAGCAGTTTCAAATTCAACGAACGGGTGGTGTGTTTCGATCCTCTTGTCGTGGGTCTATTCCCAAGATTTGACGCATGGTAAATATCTGGTCAGATGTTGAATTTCCAGGCGTAAAGGCACACTGATAAGGTCCAACCAAGGTTGATGACGGTGAGCTTTAATCTTTCACACGGTATGATTGATTATTTGCTACTCCAATTCGGGAATATTGCGACTCTGGGCTTAAAACCACTTTTTTTTGAATGGAATTTTAAGATTTTCTGTCGAGTTAAACCGTAGAAAGATAACGGGGATTACTTAAAACTTTGACTGTTAACATTATACTTCAAGCTTTCATATTTCTTTACCACTATAGCTATACCATATGAAGACGTGATAAATGCATCAAACCCAGTTTTCCCCACTCCTATATAACCTTTGGCACGGCCCTATTTCGTTTTTGACTCCACATTTCCTACTTGGGCGCATGTTGCGTATCACTATGCGAGCAATGGTGCCTGTGCAACATGTTGTTGGCACACAGCACGCCCGCCTCTGGCAAGCAAAGCAATTTTCCACTGCGCGTGCAATAATCGGCGACATTGCGTTCTCTTTTTTTGTGCCCATTTTTCGAAATTGTTTGCATTTTCGCGATTTTATTTTTTCTCTGTATGTTTTCGTGGCATGTTGCAACGCGCCGCTGCTGCTGTTGCTGCTACCAATGGATTGCATATCCGCACGTTTGGTCATTCAGCGAAAACTGGTCAGTGGAAAGGTGTGTTGCTGCAACGGCAACTCGCATGTAAACACTTCTTGGGAGCTGTGACACCCAGCGTCGCCGAGCAACGCGCTTTGGAATGCCCTGCGGCAACGTCCACCGCTTTATGAAAACGAATACATGCACGCTTTGTTTTTGTTGTGGCAAAAAGACAAAAACCTTATAAAACATGTTCTCTTTCGCGTCGCTTGTGCAGTTGTTTTACTGAATCATTTCACTTCAATTGATTTTGAGTTTTGTTCGTGTTTTTTGGCTCAACAGTCGCACTTTTTGGCCGGCGTAATGTTGACCCACTTCTTGGCGACTGCCTCCGTTGCGTGCTGTGTGCACTTTTGGCAATTGCCAAATCCATTTTCGGCTAAATATGCGTTTTCGTGTGTTTTTGTTTTTTTTCTGTTATTGTTGGCGCTGCACTTGTTTGTTGATTGCATATATTCGCGCTCTTTTTCTCGTGCGGTCTGCGCTTTTAGTGAATTTAGCAATTCAGATTTGATTTATTTAGTTGCAAATTTATTTTTTTAATATTTTTTTTTTCAAACCGGATAAGTCGCCAGTGTGTTTTTGTTTCCATTTTGGCTGCAAATAAGGCAAGCAAACAAATTGTGCTCAAGCACTGAGCTAAATTATGCTACTGTGTTTATATGCTGTTGCTTTAAGTATTGGGTTGTATTTAGGTTAGTCTTTAAACCCACACATCAAATTCTGCTTCTGCGCCGCTGTGCCATTCTAGCGTGAGAAATTTTAAGCTTCTCAAAATACTGCAAACTAATTCAGGTGCAGATCTCTGCTGTATTTACATACATATATACATATGTACATTTGTAAATATATGAATTAAAATTTCTTCTCATTCATTTCATATTCAAAGCGCTAGCAAATTAAAAATTCAATCGATCTGGATGTATTTGCCACATGATGAAGAGGTACCAAAACTGTCTTTAATCCTTCAGAGTATAAGACTACCTCTTTCAATAGCAGTGGCTGTGGTGACCGACGAAGTTATTACAAGTACTTGTATAATATGCAGACAGACAGATTTGAACTTATCCACAAATGATCTTGTTGTTAAAAACCAGTTTGGAAATTATTCAGGGTTTGATCACCTTTAACTCTCTCTGAAAATACAAAAAAAATAATTATCAGCATTTTAATAAAATGTGTCATAAATAAAATGCGCAGAAAATAATTACATAACATTTCTTGACTTCAGTTTTACATAAAACATGTGAAGTCTATCAATTGCAATATAATATACGTGGGAGTTTCACTCATACGAGTATATACTAGGTACATCTTAAGGGGCTACCCCAGTGTGACGCATGAAAAATTAGGCGATTTTCGTAAATATTTTAAGAGAAAGTACGCAATGGAATATTTCGAACTTCTTTGAACGTAATAAAGTATATTTTCAGCTATATTTTAAGATTTTTTTTTACAAAAATGTTGAAAAATAACGAAGTTATGGGCTGTCTTCGGAGGTGCCAAAAAAAAAGTTTCCTAACTGCTGGCACGATTCCGGCCGAATGAGTAGCTAAAACAAAAAAATTTGAAAAGCTTATTAAACTTAAAAATACTTCCTATTCAATGAACTACGATCTTTGAAAAATATCAAAACTAGAGAACCCGTCCACGCTTCACTGTGGCTGATACATAGATAATACTAATACTACCATCTATATGATTTCTATTAGTTGGATTATAACTATTAGTTAATGAGATATAGCATTTTTGTGAAGCAACTTGTGTTATTTTACAAGGAAATGGATCATAAAGCATTTTGTGTGTTAATAAAGCATTCCTTTTTGGGGGAAAATACTGTTGAATTTTGGCTTAGGGAAATCCACCGTTGAAAAGATATTTGCTAAACTGGAAACAAGCGAAATGAGCAAAGTAGGTGCCTCGCAAGTTCATAATCCAACAAAAACAACGCATAACTAATTCTGAGAAGTGTTTAAGTGCTCTCTGATTGAAATAAAGCCGAAATTTTTCGTCGGTGATAGAAAAATAGCTCCATCATTTCCCACTGCAGTCCAATCGACAGTCATTCTTGTGGACTGTACATGATGAACCGGTTCTCAGGCGTGGAAAAACGAAAAAGTCGGCTGGAAAAGTTATGATATCAGTCTTTTGGGATGCACGTTGTATAAATTTCTCAACGAAAATGGTTTTATTTATTTACTTTTATTTTATTTTATTTTTTTTGTCGTTGGATTTGGCTCGTCTTGGAAGACCCATACGGTCGATTGCTGTTTTGTTTCGGGCTTATACGCATAGATCCATGATTCGTCATCTGTGGCGATCTTATAAACGTATTTTGAAGCACCGCGATCGTATTTTTTCCGCATTTCTTTATACCAATCCACACGAGCCTTTTTTTGAGCGATTGTCAAATTGTGCGGGATCCAACGAAAACAAACCTTTTTTACGGCCAGGCTTTTTTATTTTTTAATAGCCATAACTTTTGTAGAAATTGATTTTTGGGGACCTTTTTTTCATTTTTGTTTTTGAATGAACTTTTCGAAAAAATACACGAAAAAATTTAACACGATCAATTATATAAAATAATCGGTTCTTTTTTTGTTTTTTTAAGTTCGCCATTTTTTTTTCTCAAAAAAAAAACTTTAATTAATTTGACAACTATCCCTGCTAATTCCGAAGTGGGCCGACTTTTTTTAGTGCATTGTTTAGTAAATGTATTCAGAAATACTCAGTTTTAATTTGAAGTCGATCGATTAATTTTTCGTCGAGTTATGATGTCAGCAATTTTGAAAAATGTCGTTTCGAGAAAAACCGCGTTTAAAGTTTCACTTATAAGTATATAGTATATTTGCACCTCCGAGCGGTCGCTCTTTAGAACGCTGTCATCCAAAAACTATTCAAGATACGACCTTCCCAATTTCACAAGATATTTATGGAAATATAACCTATCGAAAAAGTAAATAAAATTTATTTTTTTTTTGAAAGTGTCACACTGGTATAGCCCCTTAAGGATCCTGCTCAAAATTAAAATTGGTAAAACAAATTTTACTTTCTCATTATCGCTTCTATTAAAACACTTTTCCTTATAGGTCCGTATACAGCTTTTAAGCAATTGCTCAAGAAAAAAAAATAATTTTTACTTGAGCTGTAGTCAAGTAATTTCAACAGCTTGTTACGCATTGTGAATGATCCACTTTAAAAAAGCAAGAGAAAATAAACAAAGAAAATGTACTTATAAAAATATATATAATATAAGTATATAAATATATTCATTGTAATTTAAGGAATATGAATGAAGATTGTGAAGTTTTATACAAAATTTAAAAATTAACTACAATTTATAATAAAGATTTTAACTAATTTAGGAAGAACTTAACGATTACTTTGAATTTATTTCAAGAAACAATTGTTGATTACATGTTTCTTCACGAAACCAGCGTGGCCATATTCGCATTTTATTGAAAAATGTATTAATAATTAGTACTAGATTTCTTCCAAGCTGCATAAGCGTTTTTGATCTGAAGTTTTTACATTTCTTGAGAACTGGATTCTAAGCCTATGCCTGCAATTTTTCCTAGTGGGAAATACCTATACTCATTTGCCATGTGGGATTGCGAGCCTATAAGCACTTGACTGCAAAAATTTTGCAATTGTTGAATGACAAGCCAAAAATCGTGCACACTTTTTTATACATACCGATACACATTTGTACATACGGCTGTGCATTGATACATACTTGTAAATTTGTACAATATGTAATTCATATGTAGTACAAAGATATCTGCCGTCTTTAATACAAAATAATGACCACTCCACAGCGCCAGCAAAAAAAGCCAAAAACCTCAAAAACAAAAAATAAAAAAATAAAAAAAGAAACAACAAAATAATACACTCCAAGTGAAAACCCTTCGCTGGCAAAATCGGTGAATGGGCAGCAGCAAAGCTCGCACACAATTTTGGTAGTTGCTGTGAGAGCGCCAGTGTATTCAGGCGGCGCGCTAAGACCTCATGTTAAAATTGAAAGTACATTAAAGAGAAAACAACTGCGATTTCAAGCATGTGCAGAATGCGGATTTTTAGTTTTTTCTTCATTTTCTCTCGGCTTTTCTTGTTTTGATGTTGTTTTATCGCTTCTGTGATGTTTTGTTGTTTATATTACTTTGTTTTGCCCAAATTATTTATAAGTAAATTGTTTATAAGCACTTATAAGTATATATATATGTATTTGAAATTTGTAAGCGTGTGATAGGCATTTCAGTGTTTACTACTGCGAAGTGATTATTGTAAGCGCTATCGAAATAACGAGCTCGGTAGCTCATAACTTATAGAAAGTACGGTAGGGATACAGAAGGGAAAATATAGTTAGAAGGTTAAATTTTTTCAGAAGAGCTAAGTAAAATACTATGTTTGTCAACATTTGGTCATAAAATCAGTCAATTGTTTGACAACAAGAGAACAAATATGTTTTTCATTATCTTATAGCTTTAAAAATTTTAAGAAAAGTTAAAGAGGTATTCTACTTTAGAAGCATGAATTTCAGGTAATTTTTAAAGTGTCGTAAAAAAAAGGCAATTAATATTTTTACTATACATTTTTTTTTATCAGTTATTTGTTAATTTTAGAAGAGTAGGGAAAAAATTAAAACCTAAAAAAAGTAAAAAATTTCAAAAATTATGAGCTGACGAAGTGAGGGGTCTCTAAAAATTTCCACGTGACCATACCCATAATTACAACCCTCCCAGTTATCTGAAACCAAAAAGAAAAAAAAATTATTAATCTAGAATAATGTCGCAATGGCCGGAACTACAGAAAAGTGGGGAAAAATTTTTTTCACAAAATGGCGATTGCTTAAAAAAAAGTTTTTTTGAATCACTTTTTCTGACTATTTCGAATTTTTTAAAAATAATAAAAATAAAAATTTGGGAATGGGGCTAGTTCCAACCACAGACAAGCCTATAAAGAAGACTCTATAAAAATTTCAAGTAAATCGGTTCAGGAGAACCTGAGAAATCGTGGGCATCGTTCCAAAAAAGTCAGTTTTGAGAAAAACGCGTTTAAAGTTTCGGGTTCCGGCCGAACCAGTTTGGATGCCGGGTCAGAAAAATGCCTATATCTCCGAAATTAATTTGAATTTTGAAAAATCATCTTGTACACATATTCCTGAATAGTTAAACTTTGAAAATATAAAAAAATTTAGATTTTTTTAAATTTCTAGACTAGAATACCCCCTTAATTTGTGAAGATATATACAAATGTGTTCAGCCGTTCCAGTGCAGAAAAGGTTTTGGTTTGAGCCAAAAAATCACTTTAACTTCGGCTCGGAGTTCCTTCACTGGTTTTCACTTTTGTTTGACGAAATGCCAATAATAACATGGTCGCCATTATTTACAGTAACTGAGATGTAATCTTACGAATATATCTCTTTCTTATATGAAAAGCGTCAACTGTAAGCTTTTTTTAGATCTCTACAAATTACATATTGTAGAGTTACACTTTTTTATGAACATTTTCATACATATGGCAACTCTAAATATTTTATTTGTTATTCTATAATCTTTGCAAAGTAATTATTACATAAAAATATGTTATTTCTTTCAAATGAGTTTAACACTTTGCTCTTTATACAATGTATAAAATAATTTTGCTATTTTTTTTCTAATCTTTGCAATATGAACAGGTGCGCAGGCAATTTTTCCCACACTCATCGATTAAATTATAGATTTTAATGCTATCTCTACAATATTTAAGAAATTAAATTGCATTTAAATGCAATTTTTCAAAAGCGCATGAAATTAAGATTCATGAAAATGTGATGGCCGTCACAGTTTTTGCAGCAAAACCCCGCAATTTCTTTTGGTGTGAGAAAAATTTTACGTTTTTTTTTGTAACAAAGTAATCAACAGTGCAAACTTGATAAATGCAAATAAAAATCAGCAAACTGCATTGGGTGATTGCATTTCTCTCACTGCTAGCTGGTGAAATGCTGGAAAAGAAAGCAAATCGCCACCGAAAAACTAAGGCATTGGTGAGAGAGCAAAAAGCAATTAGGACAGTGCAATGAAGCGGCTAATAAAGTGAATGTACGTTTACTATGTTTGCGCTGCTAATTTTAATTTGCATTGCATTTTTCTATATGCACACAAACGTACATAAATATTAAGAGTACCTACATAAATGTCAAACAACTGAAAAATATTGCTATAAATGTATGAAATATGAAATTGCGGTAAGCTGCTGAAATTAAAAATGTGTGCTTGGTTTTTTCAATTTTTTACGATTGTCGAAACTTGCTTTCAGTAATCGAAAAACCGTTACAGCAAAGCTGACAAGTATTTTTTAATTAATCGCAGACCAATAATTGAAGATATGGCATTCCGTGAGGTTTGCAAGTGACGATGCCTATAATTTAACTATTTTTAATTAAATGTTGTAAAAGTCTTTCTATTTACTGAATAGAGACACATTGCTCGAACTACTTTAGCCTTTCCAGCCTTATTTTATTTGTTACGCACTTTACCTTTGTAAAAGGAGGTGGCACCTCTTAAAAAAAATGTAGCAGCTCCTTCATCTTAACTTTCCATTTTACGAAGGAAAAAATATCTTTGACAGAAATATTTCTATTATAAAAGTGTGGCAATTAATTTTTTCTGTAATTTTTAATTTTTTTTTTTTAAGCTGGCAAAGTCTTCTTTAGAAAATTTTCCTATACTTACGTATATTATTTTAGGACTGACACCCATATTATTATATATAATTTCATTACTTTACTAAAATATAATATTAAGCAGGTGGCAACACTCATTTTTAACTGTTTTTTTTTAAATATTTCAAGTTTAGAGGTTTTTAGTATTTTAAGTTTTTTAGCTGAAACTTTTCAACCCCCATTGATAAAAGCACTAAAGATCCTTAAATTTATTTTTTTTATAAATTTTGTTAAATATGACTTGTCGTTAACATAAATACAGAAAAACGTGAATAATTATTAGTAAAAAAAACCAAAAATTGTAGTAATTCGAAATTAATTGAAGACAAATTTACAACAAATCCTAAAAAAAAGTAATTTCTCAAATGTTATTTTTGTAAAAGAAATCAGCAACACATAAATATAAAAGTACAGCAGCCACAAACAAAGCCTGACAATGCGCTGAGAAAAAGAAAGGAAATCAAAAGACTTAAGCGAGCAACCTGCCAACGACCGCAACACAGTTGTGTGGAATTTTTGCGAATTTGTTGAATATATGTTGCTGCCATCGCAGTAATTACGCAATAGCAACAATATAAACATGGTTTGAACACAATGATAAATGTTTTTAATTGGAAGAGTGACTGATAAAAGGGCGCAAATGCAAATAAAATGAAAATAATTGAATTATTAATGGGCAGAAAGGCAAAAAGCAAAAAGGCGAATCACAAAAACGCTGCAAATGAGCAAAAAATCACACAACCTGTGTAAACTTCAGCTAAACGCCGTCTTACAAAGCACACAATGAACAACTGTGGCAAACTGAGTTTTTTTTATTTTTTTTTATAATTTTTATTATTATTTTTTTTTTTTTTGTTGAGCTTACTCGTCCTCAGTTTTATTTTTCATACTCATTTTATTGGCGAATATCTGCGCCTTGTGCAATATTAATGATTGCTGCGCATTGTGTGTGTGACAACAACAACAACAAACGGAACAAAGCGCAATATTGCACCTGCAGCATTATACCAGCCGCCAAGCTGAGTGGCACAAAGTGCGATTGGGCAAGGCAGCAACGAACAGCCGGACTCTAGACGCTTGCAGTGACTTCTGTATGCAAATATTTCTTAGTTAATAAATTAAACAAAACAAAAACAACAAAAGCAACCTCAACAACTACGTAAACAAAACAACCGCACAACAAAGCGTAAAATGGCGATTTATGAAACGCGACAAAGAAAACAAAAAACCAACCCAAATAAAAAAAATAAAAACAACAACAACGACAATTCCGCTTTACAGGTTAATTGAGTGGTGCAAAACCTTCATCAAACAGTTACTATTTACTATGCAAAAAGCAGAGATGCTGCAAAAACAGTCAACAACAAACTCACAGCATTTTGCTTTTTTTTTTCTCACTCACCTTTTGACTTCAACGGAGGGGCGGAAAATATGTCACAATATGCACGGCTTGCAGCGCGTAACAGCAATTACTGGCGACAAAGGAAATCAAAAAATTACAGAAATTTGACGGGGGGACAGGGGATGCCGTGACGATGATAATTAACGGTTACGTGTGCTACAATGTTGTTAAAAGAAAAAAAACTACTGTTACTAGCACAACAGCGACAACAACAAATGAAGCACACCCAACCGCTTCTTTGCAATAATTTCGATGGCTGTAACAGCAGCGTGAAGCGCAAAACATCTGCTTGATCTAAGTTGATACCAGCACTGCCATACACGTACATATGTATTGACTTAAATATACATACAAGTATATGTGGCTTATGTTGTTATATGCAAAACTGTTGCTACTTCGGTGTATAATTGCTAACAACAAATTTGTTAAAGAGGTCGCAAGTCTGCCTCAAACCACAATGCATACATATGTACATAGTAGTTGCAATGTAATATAACAGTAACAATAGCATAACTTTAAACAACCTTGCTAAGTTGCATTCAAACTTCTGCACAGTTACATACATTTTCTCCCGCGCTATTTAAGATCGGGAACAATTTCCCTCATGTTTTCTAAAAAAAAAATCGTTTTTTTATTCAACATAATTCTCTTCAAGGGTGATACACTGATTATAACGAACCTCTAACTTTGAGATACCATTTTTGTAGTACGATCTGTCTTTTGCTTCAAAATAGGCCTCAGTTTCGGCGAACACCTCTTCATTCGACGAATGTATCATTCCAACGCGCACTCTTTTGAGATCTGAGAACAGGGAATACTCGCTGTTGGCCAGATCTGGAGAATACGGTGAATGCAAAGCCCAATTTATAGATTTTTGCCAACGTTTTCACTGACCTGGGACATGGTGCATTGTTTTGGTGAAAAAGCACTTTATTTTTCTTCAAACGGTCGAATAACGCTATGTAATAGTCACTGTTGCTGGTTCTTTCAAGGTAGTCAATAAAAATTATTCCATGCGCTTCCCAAAATATAGACGCCATAACCTCGCCAGCCAACTGCTGCATTTTTCCACGCTTTGGAGCGTGCTCGTCGTTTGCAGTTCACTCGGATGATTGTCGACTGGACTTCAGAGTGAAATGATGGAGAAATGTTTCATCCATTGTTACATATTGACGCAAAACCTCGATTAGGGATCTAGATTAGACATCTCTAAATACTGCTCCGAAGCGTCAACTTGTCGTTATTTTCAAAGGCTGATTTCTCTGGTATAAAGTTCAAATAATGTTGATCAATCCCAAACTTGACGTTAACAGTATTTTATCCCAAAAAAGCACTACCCACGAAATCGATGTTGATCCGTTTTTCACATTAACGAAAGCTGCACTCAAAATGATATGATTCACAAACTAATTATCCGACAGATGCCAAATTTAAACACCCGCCGTTTGAAAGTTAGGGAACTACTAACTAAAAACATGTGAATTTAATTCTAGTAGGTAAAAGGCAGCACGGCTCACATTTAGATGAATACCTATATCTCGATACCTACTTGACTGATTTCAACCAAATTTGCTAAGTAGTATTAATTTGATGATAATGCAGTGTGAAAATAGGCGAAATCGGACTATAGCCTTAAACTCCATTTGATTCTTTCACTTTCCAGTATACAAATCAAAAACCAATCAACACGAACAACACACAAAATTACACGAATAGTACTTTTTTGTGCCACTATTCATGCTCCCAGATACCGAATATGTGGACTACAGTTTCTTTTGCGAACATTTTTTCGAAAATATTGGTCAATCCGTGTATATTATAGAAATTCGGAGATAACCCTTTTCTGATAATAGAATGTCTATCATGTATGTCAAACAGTGGTTGAATTTAATCAGTAATTCTCGCAGTTCCCATTATAACTAACATATGATTTATCTTAATACAATTGAGAGAGCGCTTTTTTCTAGTAATGGTGGCACTTTGTGACTAATGTGAATAAAATCGGGTGAAAACCTCCCCCAGTTCTATGCATTTATGTAAATATTTATTACTTGCTTTAACACTTCTCATTTAATATGAAAATGATTAGCATTTATTATACATCTACTTAATAGTTTACTAATATTAATAAAGTGACTATTGATTCGAGTTTTTAGTGTTTTGACAGCAATTCATCAGGAGCAGCATGAAAAAGTCATTATTTGCTTACATTCACTCACTATATTCATTCAAGCTATACTGCTGACGTAGCTTTCAACAAAAAAAATACTGTTAAAATTTATCAAAACCAATATTGAAATTTCTTATAATGAATGGAATTTTTCCAACTATGCTTTGCTGAGAATGAAAAGCAATTTTTATGTTTACCAATTTATTAACGGTATCAAACATGGCAAATCAGCGAGCAAATAAGTACGAATAAAATCAGCTAAGCATGCAGGATTAATGAAAAGAGGTGTTAACGAGGATTGCGCTCTCACAAAAAAAAGGAAAAAGTAATAAGTAATATATCAATACGTAGATGGGAAAAACGAAAATATGTGTATACGAATTTGTGTTAATATGCATATTAACGTATAAAGAATATATGAATAATATGTTATTCTGTATTTTTCATAAATAATAAAAAGCGTTAAAGGTCATTCTAATGTGTGAAAGTTAACAATAGTATTTTGCAAAATAAGAAAAATTAACGCCATTCTATTATACTTTTACACAATTAACTTTTTATATGTATTCTACAAAATTTCTCGGTACAATAACAATTTTAACAGTTTTATTTTACTCTCATAAAATTGCTAAATAATTTGTTTATAAACAAGATTGAAATGACCTAAGCCAAGTGCTTTTCCTTTGCCGCTGTTTTGACTTTGTACCGGAAAAGAACTGTTGACGGCAGGAAGTTGTGTAAGCGAAGTTCAGTCAACTTGGCTCAACTCACGCACACATACTATATTCAATTACTTATAAACGTAAAAAAAATGTATGCATTTATCTGTGTGTTTTTTTGTTCAATTAGAAGCAATTTGCAATCATTGCGTTCTTACAAACAGCAATTCTAACTTTTTCTTATTCTGTTCGTGGTCCAAATTACATATTGTGTCACCTGAATCCAACAACTGTCATTGTTTATCCGAACAATTTTATAGTCAAAGTTCACTGAAGCAGAGTTTTCGAATAAATTAATCCTAAGAAGCTTAGTATCTATTCTTATTTGGGAGAGAAATCTAATCTCTAGTCTCTATTTGAGACATTTTGAGACAAAGTATCAATTTGATACTAGTTACTATTCACTAAACAGTCTCTAGCGTTAGTCTCAAAATATTGAGACCTGGTAGTTAGAACTCTTGCTGCCATTTTCAATGTACTGAATAGAGATCATCATAAATATTAATCGATTGTCGTTTTTTTACATTTTGTAAGCAATTCAAACACGAAAAGGTTAAAAATAAATAAATTTTACATAAATTTCGTAAATATTATGAAACAAAGTCAACATATATTTTTATTTTTATTGATAATTATGTTTTTTAACTGTGTTATAGAAAAGTTAATATTTGTTATCGACATATTTATTATAATTCAAGTGTAAAAACATCTCTGAATAATGAAATGTAATAGATTTTGAGACTGTCACTTACAGAATAGCAAAATCGTCTCAAGTCTCAAAAATTGTCTCCAACTCAAAATCTCAAATTTAGAGACTTGATGCTGTCTTACGTTACAGAATCCCACGGTAAATCTAATTAGAAAGAAAAAAAATCTGAAATAAATTTTTAAACTTTTTCCGCACCAAATTTTGAAAGAATTGTTCTAAATTGACGCCATTTTTATGGAATTAAATTGTAAGTACAAAAATTGGATTAGTTTCCTTCCATCAGCTTTATCGTAAGACACTATTCTTGTTTATATATTTTGATGGTAGATTCCAACTACTCCAGGGGGATCCACAGAACTATTTTCATGAAGAATTAAAGTAGCGGAAAAGTAACAAATAAACCAAGGCCATGTGTTAGTCAATTATAATTATTTTTAACTCAAATAATCGAAGAAAATGCCTAGAGTCAAATTTCTATATTAAAACTTTATAAAGATTTAATTGATAAAGCGTCAAACATCGTATACAGGAATATCTTATAATACAAGTGCGGGAATATACCAGGTTGTTCAATAAGTTTTGTCGTTTGATAAGAAAAGCACAATTTTATGATTCAGTATAATCTCCCTGAACATTAATACACTTGCTCCAACGATCCTTCAATCTGTGGATCCCATCCCTGAAGTGAGAATCTGGAAAATCTGCAAAATACGCTTCAATACGTTATGATCTTTTCATTTGAACACACATTTTTTGAGTTCTGGAAACAAATGGAAGTCACTGGAGGCCAAATCTGCTGAATACGGTGGATGCTCCAACAATTCAAACTAATTCATGGATTTTAATCATTTTCATTTAATTTTTTCCTGATGAAATGGGATTTTTTTTCTTCTGCAAACCGGGTATTTTTTCCGAATTTTTTCCTTCAACTGATACAAAAGGTTGCAATAATATTTAGATTTAATTTTTTAACAGTTTGCAAGTTATCCACAAACAAAATTCCTCTTGCATCCCACAAAACTGATGTAATAACCTTCTTGGCCGATTTCCGGACACGTACTCGTTTCGAAGCCGAACAACCAGATTCACGCTCTTAGCATTTTGTTTTGTTTCGAATCAAGCGCAGGCATTCTAAAGGATGACTACTCCTATTGCACCTAGCAACTGGACTTCATCTGGCATCGCAAAAGACCAAAACTGATCTATACGTAGCTTATTGGCCTAACAGATTAACCTAACCTAACCCATAATACAGACATGTGTGTAATTTTTCAGTTACATAAAAGAACTGATTTTATTCAAAAATCACTGCAGTCGAACTAATGTCTCTATTGGCATCATTGGCTTAAATTTTAGTGCATACTTATAAGATACAGAATAAGAGCCCTTTATTAACTGGCTAAGAAATTTTTGTATACCCTTAACAGAGTATTTTAAGTTTGCCACGAAGTTTGTAACACTCGGGGATGTCGAATTTTCTATTAAGAATATATATAAATGATCAGTATGATGAGCTGTCCATTAGTCTACACAAAAAACTGCCCATTGGTTCAAATCTCCGATATCTGCCATGCAAGCTGAACGAGCCGAATAAAGTGATTGTACCGAAAGGTTTTTCATTTGACGAGATATATTCACGAAATTGGGCATGGTTTATTGTCTAAGACAATAATGTAATTTTCAAAGAAACTGTTCAGATCGGATCTCTATAGTAAATATATATGTAGCTAGCAAACAAACTAAACGATCGAAATCAAGTTTTTATATGGAACCTTTTATATTTGTAAAGGGTACTCGTATTACAGTTACTTTAGCGACAATTTATGTATGTTATAATAGTTTTTATTGTACATTTAAGAGAATAGTTTTCCATGCTTCAATATAAAGTCTCAATTATAACAGTTAATATTATTTTTTTAATGTTTAAGTTTATTTCACAATGGGCTTATTTCACCATAATCGATAACTTTAAGTAAAACTTAGAAGCAAAGTGTTGCCAGAGAATTAATTCCTCAGTAGAAAAGCGATATTAGTTAGTTTGTGGTTAGTTTACATCAATAAGACATACATACATACATGTTTTCCGTGTAAAGCAAAGGTATGAGGAAAACATATTATAACCGCGATATAAATACCTAAACATTATATAAAATCATATCTTAATTGACTGCAAAAAACAAGTCCAATGCTAAAACGTAAATGTAAGCGCTTAATCTTAACGATCAGATGCTCTCGACGCGGCAATGTAATTTAAAAATAATAAAAAATTAAATTCATAAGAACAAATCAGTAAGAGTAATTGCCAAGAAAGCATAAATATTATGACAAAAGAATGTAGAGGTTTACGCAGAAATGTATAAGCTTTCAGTTAGTCGCACGCACGTAGCACGGACACGCAGATCGCGGCCATAAATACGCTATGCTTTGAAAAAATTTCATAAAAATGTGAATAAGCCCAAAAAAATGTATGCGCACGCCCAATTTCTAAAGCTCAAAGTCCTTAACACAAAGGCCCTAACTTCCGCAATGCAAGTACGTGCTGCATATTTCCTCCTTCGCTGCTTTCCGCGCGTCGGCAATGACTCAATATCACGTGCGATCGCATGCGATCATGATTCGAGCCACAAAATCCGTTCTGAAATCGGAATGTACACATGCACACAGATACATACCATATATGTATATATGTAAGTATACAAATGCATGTATTCGTTTGGCACGTTCTTCCTATCGGTGACAATCAACTGATTGACGTCGTCTTGCATTTTAATTGCTCACACACTGGCGCGTTCTAATCGCTTATACTCAAGTGCTTACAAGTTGAATGTTTATGGGCAGTTAGTGTTTGCTCGATGGGGTGCTAAGCTGTAAGAAAATATTACTGCAAACAAATGTAAGCGTTGTTTTTCACTTTTGATTATGATTTATTTAGCTGTTTTATAAACAAATGAGTTGAGTTGTGCCGCTGCTGCATCAAATATACACACGCATGTCCAATGAGTCTATACACTACTACCAGAAGACACATACGATGTCGTTTATCAGAATAAATGCGCATAAAATTCAGTCTCGTGCCGTCGCGAATCGATCTTGTGGTATTTCCAATATGCTAATCTTGGATTTATTTATATGGATGTTGTCAGAGTGCTTATGCTTTGCATATATTTATATATTTTCTTTTTTTGTATTAATGCTACATTTATTGAAAATTGCTATCGAATTAGCAAATAATGTGGTGCAAATTGTATTTTGTTCGTTAGGTTCTTAATCTTGAACTAATTCGCTGGCATATTACATCGAAGTGCATAGTCTGTTAGAGCGATTAGCTCTTCATTGTCCCTAATTTCTTTTGGCCGATCATTTTCAACAGGTCTAAGAACAGGAAAAATTACATGGAACAGATAAGATCAAACTCAAACCTTTTGGCATTGCTCCAATTTCCTTTTCTTTAGACCGTCCACTTAAACCACCCACTAATTCTTCCTTCCCATGTTCAAATACCGCCTACTCGTCCTTCCTGAAGAGATTCAAGAGCTCCCATTTCATCTAGAAAAAACAGTGCTTTGGTGTGGTTTGTGGGCCGGTGGAATCATCGGTCCATATTTCTTCAAAAATGTTGCCGGTGAGAAAGTAATCGTCAATAGTAACCGTTATCGCACCATGATAACCAACTATTTGATGCCTGAAATTGAAGTCTCTGACATTTGGTTTCAACAATACGGCGCCACTTCGGAAACATTGCATCAATCATCGGATTTATTGAGAGAACACTTCGATGAGCAGATAATTTCATGTTTGGGCCCGAACGATTGGCCACCAAGACCGTGTGTTATCACACCGTTAGACGTTTTCCTGAGAGACATGTAAAGTCTAAAGCCTATGTGAACAATCCCGCTTCGATTCAGGTCTTGGAGCAACATAACGAAATGCTCGAACAAGTAATCGAAAATTGGAATCAACGGATGAACCATCTGAGACGTAGCCGCGGCCAACATTTGGAAGAGATAATCTTCAAAAAATAAATGAAAAAGAAATATTCTTTAGAGTGATAATAAACCTTCTTCATTTAGTTTGAAGCTTCTGTGTTTTTTCTTCAAAAAATCTCGAAAATCTGTCTTACAGGGCGCAAATATGTAGTAGACGCCTTGTAATAAAATTTGGCTTGTTTAGTTAATATGTTTCTGAAAGCAACATCGGAAATGATGCAGAAAACTTTGATTGCTTTTGCTCAAACAGTCTTTGCGACAACTTGAATGCCACGTTCGGTCGCTGGGAGCTTAATTTATTTGAACTTTGTAGAAATAAATATAGGAAATTAAAACTTATTAGCAGTGATGTAAATAAGTTCGTATGAAATATATCAAAGTTCAATAAATATTAATCCATTTCAGCGGAAAATAAGTCATACAATTTATCACAAAGAGCTTTACTAAAACCGCAATCGATTTCCTTGAATTAGAATGGGCAACATTACATTTCATGACAGTTCTATGTTTGCACGTATGACTTCACACTCACGGAGTGATATAGACAAATACAAAGAAATATTTTACTTACTTATCCAGAAGAATATACTATATGTTCCCATAAAACATAAATCGCGTAACAATGTCACTTCACTTTATGACATATCTTTAAACCAAATGAGCATCATAAAATGCTGATAAGAAAGTCATGCAACTTGCGAACTTCGTCACTTCCAAAATCAAGCCAAACAGTCAACTGATTTCCCCACGATTTACGATTTGATCGAAAATTATTGCCTACAATTTAATGTGCTGCATGAGGAAGACAGCCAGGCGCTCGAAATAAAACTCATTTCTCTTTGCTTTGCACCATTTTGTTTTACACAGTAAGGGTATTCATTTGCTCTGGCAAAACCCTTGCACGGTGCAAGAATTGCATATATTTCTTCCTCTTGGTGCACCGGTACAATAACAAACACACGCAGAAAATTATTTGCAATGGCTGTAAAATATGTCAGACCAAAACCCATGTTTATTCTCGTGCAGTGACACGTAAAAAAATAATTGCAACCCTGTGCCAGCTGTCATTTTATTTAAATACATATTTTGACGTTAAATTGTTGAGGAAGATAAATTTTAAATAGATTTTATAATTTCTATTTAAATTATAAAGATTTGTTGTAGTTTTTTTGTTAAAAATGAATGCTGAAGGTGCGCCAATTCACAACAGCCATGCACAATAGTCATTTACAATAAAATGGCCGAATCAGCCGTTCATATATCACTAGATTCTGCAATGAGTGCTCTCGTGCCTTTGTATATTTCGGCATATTATTTTTGCAAACTGCAATCTTGCAAGAGCAAGAGAATACCCCTAGTGATTTGTGCTGCGCCTCAGCTCAGTACCTACTTAGATAAAGGTCATGTCTGCTTGGCGAATATGTGTAATCGTACAAAGGGTTATATGCGTGTAAGCAACATAAACAAATAAATATGGTTGCCGTGAAGTAGTATAAATTTGCCGTTATATTATATGAACTGCAAAAAAACTGTCTGGATTATACTTTAATAACTTGCCCACACTTTTAGCATTAATGATAAAGGGCAGTAAAAATATTTAATTAAAGTGACACTGAGATATAGGAATGATAAGATAATGGTACTTATTATAAGAGTTGATAATTAAAAGAGGTACACATTAAAAACTCTAAATCCATAGTATAATATTTATTTATTTTTTATTTTTATAATAATCGTAAATATTTCGTGCATATGCGAGTACAGCGGGCAGACAAAGATTTTTTCAGCAAAGCCTAAGCTTGCTGAATCTTAAAATATTTCAAAACAATGAAAGCTTAAGTTAAAAAAAATGCAATAAATATTCTAGTATTATTATTACCACTATTGCTACGCAGCTTTTAAATTTCTTGGGAGAGTTCGGTGTACTTTTCTTATTTTTTCTACCTACTTGCTGTGCATATTACTGTCATTATTTCTATAAATTGTATAGTTTCTTGTTAATGTTACATCTAGTGCTTTGCACGCTATTTTACTGCCTAAGTATTTTGTATGTTTTTTTCTCAGTATAGTTGGAAGTTTTGCTTTTCAAGTATTGTTTCTGCTGTATAAAGGCACTATTTTAAGGTTATGTTCTCCATGAAATATAGGTTATATTTTTCATACATAAATGTAGCTAAAATTGCGTGCTTTGCTGTGTATTGTGTTCCTTCAAACGTTTTACATACATACTGACATTGTTTGATCCAAGGCTTCCGTGTGTTTGTTCCATTTACCAAATTTGTCTGATACGTTGGAATGCATTCAGAACAATTTCTTTTCGCTATCATTGATCCCGAATAGCCATCTTAAGGGGTTACTTGGGAATATTGTCCTAAATATTCAAGTTGATCCGAGTAATAGTTTCGGAGATACAGCCTTCCTTGAGAACTTGTGCGCTAGGCTAAGTGCGCCGTCTTTAAACGCGTTTTTCTCGAAACTGCCTTTTGAAGTTAGTTGCCAAGATTTATCGAGAACTACTCAACTCGTCTTCATGAAATTTTACACAGATCTTCGAGATACAATTCATAAAGACTTGGACGAAGGATTTTTTTTTCGATTACAACTATATGGAAAAATAATTTAACGAAATTTTCATTTCTTTTGTAAAAATGTCTGCCAAAAATTCAATTTTCAGTTTGTTTTCGTTCGTCCAAGTTCTAAATTAAGATTTTAATTTCAACACCTATTTTTTCACTTTATATGACCCTTTAGGGAGTTATCCAGCCAACGCGGGTGGATCCTTTTTGCGAGGGGTCACCTGATATGGCGTCGCAATGGCCAAGTTTAAAATAATTTTCCCAAAAATTTCAGAACTTCTTTGTTAACAGTGTATGTGTTACAATAAAAAATTCTAATACAATATTTCATTTTCTGTATGAGAAAAAATTTGTTGAAAATAGGCTGTTTGTTACCCTAGGAAGCCTATGTAATCCCATATAACTCTGCAATTCTGGCTGTGTTTTTCCTAATTTAGCCGAATGTATGAATGTGGTTTATTTATATTCTAGTTTTCAACAATGTATGAATGTTTGCCATGGACTTGTTTCTGTTCCCACATGTTTATGGTGCACTGTATGATTTGTTTTGGAATCACTTGGTTTTGTTCGTAAGCATTAAGCGGAGCCTATGTACATATTTATTTGTCAGCTTGTATTATTATGTTTGTTTTTTTGTAAAAATTTTTTTTTTTGTAAAAATTTATTCTATATTATATACATAATTGTTGAATGTCAACTCGTCTACTTTCTCAATTTTTCCTTGGTAATGTCACATGTTGTTTGCTGCATGTGGATGGTCTTCCTTGAATTTCTTAATCTTGTTTAACCTTCGAAAAATGTCAGGTTAGTGAATTGAAAATCAAAAAATCACATGTGTACGGTGTTTTTTTTATCAATTTGAATGACAGAAACATTTGCCAATTATTAATACTTCATTTGTCAACAAACTAAAACATTATTAATTAATCAAGATCTTCATTATATTTACTTATCTAAGTTCATTAAAGCATTTTACTTATTTTTTTTTGAATGAAAGTCATGTGAACAAGCTTTTTTTGTGCTTTTTTTCTTGTGATTAATTGGTACTCACATCGAGATTATCGAATTTTGCACTGACTAATTGATGATTAGATATAATAATAAATACAAAAACAGAAATAATTGTTTATGCATTAAGTCATGCCATTCGGAATTCCGGGATCGGAGCATTATAAAATAATTAGATGTGAAAATTAAATGTTCCAAAGCACAAATTTAATTAGCACACAAAATCGTAAATTTAGTACATTTTGACAACCTCCCTTTTAAAGCAACGCTAACTTTTAAAAAAGTAACGTTTTAAGAAATATTTTACAATTTTTATTTTTAGTTAAATGGATATTTGTTATTTTGGCAAAATTTCTAAACATTTTGTAACTACGCAACTAGAATTCAGCACATAAATTCCATAAAATCCATTCCGTCCAATATAATTTCTTTAATTACATGCTTTGATGGAAAAAATATTCTAATTATAGAAAATACATTTTTTTTTGTTATGATGTTTATTCAACACTTGCTCCAGTCTCCGGCGTTGGCTTGCATAGCCTGACAACTCTAAAGCAAATTGCTCCTCAATTTTCTATATATTTCATGGAAAGCGATCTCCAGGTATGTTAGAGTAGCCGAATGAAGTCTTTTGTTCACGTTAAGTGTTTTTTTTTTCAATAAGGCCCAAATATTCTCTATTGGATTGGTGTCTGTTGTCTGCTATGATCAACCTATAATAAGCCATAAAGCATTTCAGCTGACTTCAGTAAACACTTTTAATAAATTTTTATTATTCTAATGGCGTTGATGTTTTCTGTGAAGCACTTCAAAACCTCAAACTATGAGCAGAGAAGCTCCGATAAACACGCACCTTTTTGGGAAGCCTTTAGCCAAACTCGTCTTAATACAAAAGTTGACTCCTCCGTAAATACTTATAACATTACACCAACCACTGTTGAATTTTCCTGCATCCAATTCAACCTTTTTTCATATTGGAATTCTTTTATGGAATCCACACTATTTGATTTTTATTATTATTTAAGTCAAATCATATACAATAAAATAGCGAAATCTAGATAAATAGTTTTACAATGTTCTACTACTTAAATATGCATCTAAAAATATATATGCATGTATGTACATATGTATAATTCTGCATGCGTTTGATGAATGTGAAAACCCCATAAATACTTTTTGTCACATGCCAATCTTTTAAAGCATGTCTCTAATTTATTTTTATGGATACAAACATAAATTTGCACAAATCTTCAGGATTTTAAGCAAACCTTGCGGTTGGTAAAATTTTTAGTTCCAGAACACACGCATCCCACTCACGATGCCAGCAATAAAAGTTTGCAAAAATTTATGAATATATAAAGATAAAATGAGTTTGTTTTACGCAATATGAAAACATATATGTACATATATATAAGTACTCCTTTCATGCATTTTATAGGGTGATTTTTTAAGAGCTTGATAACTTTTTAAAAAAAAAAAACGCATAAAATTTGCAAAATCTCATCGGTTCTTTATTTGAAACGTTAGATTGGTTCATGACATTTACTTTTTGAAGATAATTTCATTTAAATGTTGACCGCGGCTGCGTCTTAGGTGGTCCATTCGGAAAGTCCAATTTTGGGCAACTTTTTCGAGCATTTCGGCCGGAATAGCCCGAATTTCTTCGGAAATGTTGTCTTCCAAAGCTGGAATAGTTGCTGGCTTATTTCTGTAGACTTTAGACTTGACGTAGCCCCACAAAAAATAGTCTAAAGGCGTTAAATCGCATGATCTTGGTGGCCAACTTACGGGTCCATTTCTTGAGATGAATTGTTGTCCGAAGTTTTCCCTCAAAATGGCCATAGAATCGCGAGCTGTGTGGCATGTAGCGCCATCTTGTTGAAACCACATGTCAACCAAGTTCAGTTCTTCCATTTTTGGCAACAAAAAGTTTGTTAGCATCGAACGATAGCGATCGCCATTCACCGTAACGTTGCGTCCAACAGCATCTTTGAAAAAATACGGTCCAATGATTCCACCAGCGTACAAACCACACCAAACAGTGCATTTTTCGGGATGCATGGGCAGTTCTTGAACGGCTTCTGGTTGCTCTTCACCCCAAATGCGGCAATTTTGCTTATTTACGTAGCCATTCAACCAGAAATGAGCCTCATCGCTCATCGGACACGGACGCGAAACACATTTCGAACCGAACACTGATTTTGGTAATAAAATTCAATGATTTGCAAGCGTTGCTCGTTAGTAAGTCTATTTATGATGAAATGTCAAAGCATACTGAGCATCTTTCTCTTTGACACCATGTCTGACATCCCACGTGATCTGTCAAATACTACTGCATGAAAATCCTAACCTCAAAAAAATCACCCGTTATTATTAAACATATGTATATATGTTAGCAATGTACACTCGACCTTATTGCATTATTGCTTATAATTAAAATGAGAATTTTTATAATTTTATAAACAACAAAGTGAGCAAACATTATCCAGTTAATGACGTATATTTGTTTACCTGTTTCGCCAGCAAAAACTTTTAATCTCCAAAACATTCTGTATGAGCTTTTAATATCACAACATTGTTAAGGGATTTTATTGCTTAATTGCTATTTTTTGCTAAGATTTTTATACTCTTGTTGCTACAGAGTTTAATAGTTTTAATTGCGATAGATATGGAGTCTTATATATAAGAGTTGTATATATATTAGGTTGTCAAAAAAGTCTTGCGGTATTTTCGCTAGTTGACGCTGAAAGCGCGTAGTTCTAGTTTTATTCGTCGCATCGGGTCATGCTATACCTTTCTGGAAAGCTCATTTCACGCGCTAACACGTGTTTGATTGATTGTCGTTTCTTTTAAGTCGTTCGTGAGTTATAGCATCGCAAACATGGAGCAAAATAAAGAGAAAATACGGCATATTTTACAGTACTACTACGATAAAGGCAAAAATGCATCTCAAGCCGCCAATAAAATTTGTGCAGTTTATGGACCTGATACAGTTTCGATTTCCACCGCACAACGATGGTTTCAACGTTTTCGTTGTGGTGTAGAGGTGGTCGAAGATGTGCCACGCTCCGGAAGGCCTGTCCTCGAAAATTGCGATAAAATCGCTGAATTGGTCGAAAGAGACCGGCATAGTAGCAGCCGTAGCATCGGTCAAGAGCTGGGCATGAGTCATCAAACCATTATAAACCATTTGAAGAAGCTTGGAGTCACTAAGAAGCTCGTGCCACACGAATTGATTCAATAAAAATATCGCTGGACTGTTTTGACAACTCATTATAACGATAGATATATAATGACCAGGATGATGAGACAAGTTGAGTTTCGAGTGACTGCCTGTCTGTCCGTTCGTACGTCTGTGATGCCCACAAAACGTCATTAATCCCATAAATTAAGATATGTAACTGTAATTTGGCACAAGGGAATGCAGTAGCAAGCGGCACCTAAAGTGGCTTAGCCACGCCGTCTGAGATGTTTAATGTACGTATCTCCTAAACCACTAAAGCTACAATAACGAAACTCGCTATGGACAAATCCTATAAAAACCAATACCGACCGTAAAAATATGGAAGAAATCGCATTATAAACTCACCCTCACACATATAACGGGTTTCTTAAAAACTACTAAAAACCCAATAAATCAGTAAATAAATACGCCAGTGACATTAAATTTGACACCTAGAATGATACAAGCGGGCTTTATAAGAGTCGGGTTCAAAACTGAACGATGGGCATGACGCCCCTCACATTTAGATGAAGTAACATACATATATCCCGACCTTATCGATCAATTTCAACCAAATTTGGTACATAACATTATCTTGACGATCCAATATTACACAGCGAAAATGGATGTAATCGGACTACAACCACGCATTTACAACCACAATTTTAAATTCCATATTTTCCCTCTGCAGCACTCAAAACAAACACCAATGAACGAGTCTAAAAATTGCCAAAATCGGACCATAACTGTTCAACTCCTCATATTCCGAATAAGTGGACCCCAGTGCGTATGGTTGACTTTTTGCCGAAAATATTTTACTGAAATTCGGGAAAACTTTTTCTTTTGTCAAAAATGGGTTAATGTTTTCTCTATCCCCTATATACCAAATACAAAGATTTTTGAAAATCCGGTTTATTTATACTGCTTATTTTTTATATACTTCAACCCTTTACGTATATATGCATATACATAAGTACGAAAACCGTAAAATATTCGAGTATATATTGTAAATAAAATACACACTTGAACATGCGAATATCAGAAATTTTACAATGCAAATGAGGGAAAATGTTATGAATAATTAAGTTATATGGATCGTAATTAATTTGAATTTAGAATAAACTATGCATTAAATGATGTGATGTATATGATAAAAATAAATATTCATACCTTACCTAAAAGCACTTTTAAAAACGAGCTGTCATGTTGTAAAAGTTATGAATAATATCGGAACAGGAATGTTAATGGAATCGCCGTTAAGGAACACACCAAGTTTAACAGCCTAAATAGGCAATTTTGGGAAATTAAAAAAAAAAGAAAACAAATTACTTTATCAATCTTTATCTTCATATATATAAAAAATCACGTGGTTTGTCAGCGATGGATTCCTAATCGACTGATCCAATTTTATTAAAATTTAGCACACTGTGTCCAGTTCGAACCAACTTAGAAGCTAGGATAATAAAAACAATTCATAAATAAAGAATATAGTAAAAGCTCTATTTAATGGACGCCCTTTTAACCGGACATATCCATTACTCATGCACGCTGTCGATGTTTATTAAGAACACAATGTAAAAGAGGTTACAGTATAAGTTAAGTCCTAAAAAAATTAGTAGTAAAAACTAACATCTCACAAAGCACATTTTTCCTTTCACAATGTACATATATACTTTCTTTCTGTATCTTAACCAATTAAAATGTCAGAAAGTTTGTATAATTTGCCAAATTTTCCAAATCCAAATTTTCGATATTAAAACGCCACTATCCATCAGCAATTCAATTAACACCATCTTAACAAATCGAAACCTCATAAATTCCATCAATCAAACTCTCTTTCCTTCAACCTCAATTAAATGCTGAATAAATATAAATATTTTGTATATTTAAACATACAAACATTCATACTTATGTATTATCTTATCAAAATCTTCGCACCAAAAAATAATTGCAATGGCAAGTGCTTTGTTTATTTTCTACAATACAGTTGTGCTCATACATATAAGTACAGCTGTTGATATCGTCGTCTAGTTGAGCGATTTATCACATTCAACACACTTAAAACGCGTCGCACACAGACACACACCTGCATACATAAGCGGTGCCTACACAATCAAATAAATGCCTTTGCGTCCGTATGTATTTGCGTACCTTCGTATTTATTTATGCAAAAAAAGCACATGTGAAAAATGAAAATAAACGAATTACTCCAGTATAGTGCTCAACGAACGAGTGCTCACTGGCGGCTTATTAGCCATTTTAGTCATTCACTTTCCTCGCAAGCCGACGCGTCGATGGGCGAGCGTAACTGTGTAACGGGATATTTGCAAACTGAATTTTTACGCAAAACAGCAAAGCAATAAAAAAAGTTTCGAGAAAAGAATTAAAGAAACTAAAAAACGAACGAAAGTTTTAAATATATCATTGAATGCTGTCATTTGTTCGCAATTAGAGTGATTTCTTTGCATTAAAAAATGCCGTAATTTGTAAATGCGCTTGAGCGTTTTGCAAATATTTAAAATATTATTTAACGGGTTTGCGTTAACTACTCGTGTTCTGTGTGATGAAACGTGAAAGTCGCTAGAAATAGTTTTTTATTTAGTATATACATACATATTTATATCGTTAGAACGAGAGTTTAAAAATAAACTGAAAATTTTGCTAAAAAAAGGTACGTCGTTTATATCGTGAAAAACTAATTTACATAAATCCAAAGGCTATAATTAAACTTAATGTGTTAATTTTAATTATATTATTACTTATTTAGTATACTCGCTATCTAAGTATAACTCGAGTTACGTTAGACGTGCTAAGTAGAAAGAAGCCTATCGGCATGTCAATCTAATGAATATTGAAAAGTGATTGCAGTCATGTGAAGTAACGTTTATTAACGAATTTTTACTTTCAATTTTGAATTCAGAAAATTTGAAGTGCTTTTTAGTCATTCACGCTGTGAGAACCAAGCAAGTGGTCCCCTTAATACTTTTTAAATTATGATTGCGATCGTCTCTTAAAAAATATGGGCAGTGGCGTGGAAAACCGGGGCACCGGTATGAATTCTAATGAACTGTTGGAGAAAAAAACTACAAAAAAATGTGTTTAGATCTCTTCTTAAAAAATACGTGCCCGGGAAAAATTGCAATCTATCTCCCACTAAATATGAATAAGTATACGAGATCTATTATAATATCAACGAATGTGGAAGAAAATAGTGAGGTAGATGAAAAAATTCTGAAAAATTGATTGTCACTTCACCGGCCATAAAAACAATGTCAAACGTAATTCCAATTTTGATTGTTGCAAAGCCATTAGCAATCTTAAAAGCTCTTATTGTTATCTTTAAATTACTTAATTTTCTAAATATGTAAGTGGTCAAGATAGATAAAGCTCTCAACAGTTTACCCGTGTTTTTTTTTTTTTTTTTTTTGCAACCCTCTTGAGAATAAATGTTACTAATGCAGTTTTACAAAAGATTAAGTATCATTTTACCGGAAAGAGATACTGATTTGAAAAGTAATTTTCCATGTCATATATTCTGTACTCAGTCTGCCAAAGCTCCTGTTACAAGTTCAGGCCGTTTAAAAATAAAACTATAATACAATAATAAATAATGTAATAAAGTTTGTTTTATTTAACAATATAATATAATATAATAATTGTATTCGAAATAGTTACCTTTCGCTTTCACACAAACCCTCAAACGGTTCGGACATTGTTCAATAACAAGCACGCACAGTTTCTTTTGCTTTTGACGGTGCTGATTGAACCACAGATTTTTTGAGTCTCCAAATTTCTATATGATATTCGAAAAAAAATTTTCTTCAAACTGTAGTCCAATGGATTGAAATCTGAACATCCCCACGGCCAAACATCTGCAGCATTGAACCCAAGAATATTGCTCTTAAGCCATTGCTGGGTTTTATGTGCTGGTACCGAATCTTGTTAGACGATCCACTGCTCATCGTTGGAAAGTTTATTGCGTAACTGCTCTATCGTGTCTTCTAAAACACCCTGCTAGTTCAATTTTCCCCAATTTTAACCCCTTTACCACAGAAGTATAGAGATGTTACGACTTTACGGGGGACCAAACCATTATAGCAGCTAGATGCTGAAAACGGTGAACCGTTGGGATAAAATTTTTTTCATTTTTGGAAGCTTTTGCCAACAGTATAAAGCGAAAAATTGTGTCAAATGCGTACCTTAATATATAAAAAGATCGGTTAATGAAAGCTCGACAGCCACACCAATTCACCAACTTTTGGGTTGAAACCAATAACGCTCGTCAATTTTTAATTAAATTAGGACAGTATTTTTTAGAAGTGATTGAAACTTTTCTTTCCACGTTCTACAAGGTGTGTTCCAAAGTAAACAGTACTTAAAACAACTGAACAAATGGTTTTTTCGGCAAAATCAATTTATTTTATTGAAAATAGTCTCCTTCTGCTTAAATACAGCTTTTTGCACGTTCCAAAAACATGTCGAACGAGTGTTTTTATCGTTGGCCGCCATTATGCCGGTGCAAGCCTTTTGAATGGCCTCTACTTAGCATAACGCTTTCCTTTCATGGGCAAATGCCTTTTTCCGAAAAGGAAGAAGTCGCACGGTGTCACATCAGGTGAATACGGGGAGTGGTTTACGGTTAAAATGTGATTTGAGAATGTTGGATTCTGAGCAATTTTTGGCCGTCAGTCAATTTGTGAGGAACAAACCGTGCACACACCTTTCGTAAGCCCAAATTTTTCGTCAAAGTGCGATAAATCGATGTTTTGGAGATGTTCAATTCCATTTCCATGAATTTCAATGATGATTTCCGCTGATTTTTTGATGAATTCACGAACAGTTTCGATAGAATTTCCGGTGATCACGTATTTCTATTGGCCCACATGCTGATCGTCATTTATGTCCTCACGACCACTTTTAAAACGTTGAAACTACTCGTGCAATCTGCTACGAGATAGGCAATCATCGGCATAGATTTGTTTCATCAATTGAAACGTTTCGATAAAACTTTTACCAATTTTAAAACAAAATTTAGTGTTGGCCTTTGTTAGAAGCTCATTTTCGCACCGATAACACAAACGTACTGACACTTAAAACGCAATAGCTTCACTTCCAATCAATGAAATGTCTTGAAATTCTCACTGGAGAATCGATAAAGAAAGCAGACTCTAATGCACCAGCCGACATATAGATGGTGCTAGATTCAAAGAGTCCTGTTTACTTTGGAACGCACCTTGTATAAGTAAATGCAACATGAACATAAATACATACATAGTTGAAATAGTTGGGAGAGAAATGAGCATAAATCAACACAGAATGTAATTCATCTTGTCCGACAATATACTATATCTATAATGTAGATGGATTTTAAAAGAACATTCTCATATTAAAATACCGAAGGTGATATTGCCCACCAAGATAAGCATATATGAATCATACGATATTAACATTACCTAATTAATTCAGCTTTATGATTTAATTACTTTTTGAATCAGTGTTGTATTTATAGAACTCTCATTCTTCCCCTCAAAGGTCGGCTGTTGCTTATCAAAGGTATGCGCCTTGGTTAGCATATTAATAAATCTATCTTATCGTTTTATTAAATTTCTAGGATACATCTTGTGCAATCCGGTTAATTGTAAAAAATTACTCAACTCTTTATGATTAACTTTATTTCATATGTTACGTACAAACATGTTTACTACCCTATAAAAACTAGATAATATCGCTGTTCTTACCATTTAACAGTGTACTAATTACAATAAAATGTCTGAAGTTCTTGAATTACGAAATGCTTCTAAAAGACTTGTTTTCAAGTATTTTGATATTGAATCGAATATTGTCGAGTTCTTACGGGCTTTCAAGTGAACCATTAGTATATGTCTATGTGTTTTCTGAGCAACATTCTGCAATAGCGTCGGTTGTATTCTAGAATGTTAATTAATTAATGGTCAATCTTAAATGAAGATTTATCTGGTATTTCTTGTCAATTTCTTCTGTTCGAAAAAATTAATGAAAATCAAAATAAGAAATTATTATACTAATAAGTGAGTATCATCTGTTTGATAAAGAATTATTTGTCGTGTTTATCGAGTTTCTATTTGTTGTACGATTTCTACTTCTTCTTTATTGGGGTAGACATGGCTTACGCGGTTATAACCAAGTACGCAACAGCACACCAGTCTTTCTTCCTTTTGCTCTTTGGCGCCAATTGGAGATTCCAACTCGAATACTTTCAGAGCTGGAGTGTTTTCATATACGGACGACATGGCTTAGTCAGGTCAGCATAGCCGCTGTCTCTTAATTCGCTGAACTATTTCAATGGCGTCGTATATCTCGTCGTCATCGTACCATCGATTTCGGTATTCAATGTTGTCAATGCCCAAAGGTCCACAAATCTTCCGTAGAAACTTTCTCTCGTAACTAACGCGAAATATCCTCGGCGTATATCTGCAGCTCTACACTCTTATAGCAGATTATACCTTCTCAACTAATCTCTGTAGCTCGAATTATTTTCTAGATCAGTATGTTGAAGAATTCTCATGATTAGGAGTCGCCTTGCCTGAAACCTCGTTTCGTATCGAATAAGATGTCTTTTCCTATCCTGGCGGAGCTTTTGGTATTGTGATACCAAATTCAGACGTTGCGGCATAAAGGAAGCTCCTTTTCGTGCTGTCAAAAGCAGTTTTGAAATCGACGAAGAGGTGATATGTATCGATTCTCCTTTCACGGGTCTTTTCCAAGATTTGGCGCATGGTGAATATCTGGTCGGTTGTTGATTTGCCAGGTCTAAAGCCACACTGATAAGGTCCAATTAGTTTGTTGACGGTGGGCTTTAATCTTTCACACAATACGCTCGATAGAACCTTACATGCGATGTTAAGGAGGCTAATCCCACGGTAGTTGGCGCAGATTGTGGGGTCTCCTTTTTTATGGATTGGACATAGCACACTTAAATTCCCTAAAAAACCCTATGCAGGGGATGTTTCGCCTTCTCACTTTAGCTCGCCTTCAAACAGAAGTTCTTAGGCTACCCAGAGGATACTTGGTCAAAGACCGGAAGTCGTGAGCTGCTTGAGTCATATGTAAAAGAATCGTTTCTGGCCACTCCCAAGTGAATGGCAATCAGAGAACTTTCCTCACTTGCGTGAACTTCTACATATGAATACTTCCGCATAAATCGGTTAACTGTTATATCATCAACAGTACTGAAAATGATACGGAAATTTTAAACAGATATTCAGGTATACGAGTATGTGTCCCTTAACACCATAAGCTTAGAGAAGCTAAAAATATATGTTTTTCGTAGAAGAAACATTACATTGAGACAGAACTGTATTTGTCTTTGCATAGCGATGAGACTTTAGACGTAAACAGTCCGGCTTTAAGTATATGTATGTACATGCAGCTTGCAAATTCAGTTAATTAGATAATTATCTGCATTGAAAAGAGCACTATTGAACTCAATTAAGGAGCTATCTAAACAGCAGATTAGTCTAGCAAGTCTAGAATCTAAAAATAGTGCGATTATCTCAAATCGCAACTAATTTTATTATTATTCATTGTAATAAAATATGGACTTAATTATGTACTAGTTATCTTAAAACAATAATATAGAATACTACAATTTCAGAAACTTTTATTGACATAAATATATGAGCCCATGTAAATATGTATATCGAGTTTTTATTGTTTATCTTATCTTGCTTATATTGTTGTATTCGTCCATATTAATATTGATTAATTTTCTTTTGCAGGTCAATGAATATGTGTACAACAGACAGACAAAAAAACAACAACCAAATATAAATGCTAGAAAAGAAAAGTGATTTGTACGCATGGTCGGAAGAATAACCGGTGAAGAAATAAAGGAAACCATATAAGAAGGCGAAAACGATTGATATTAAAAAAGCAACAACAATTTACAATTTTCTATGGTAAAAAAATTAGAAACGCAATCGGAAACCGTAAAGATTGAGTCGTCAAACCTGACAATGAAAGCAGTGAAAACTTATTAGAAAGCAACAACAACAGCAAAAACGCTCAATTAATAGCAAATAGCATTAATAACATTATTTGTTATTGGTAATAACAAATAAGTGGTAACAACAACAACAACATTGCGCTTTATACTACACCGGTGTTCTAATTGGCAATAATAAAGCCGATAACCACAACAACAACAACAACAAACACAACTGCATTGACAACAACATGATGGACGTCAAGACAGCGGCTGCAAAACATAGCAACAATATGGCCAGTGTTGCCAATGGCAACAATGAAATGTTGCAAGCGCGTGATGAGGTCGATTTTATTGCTGTGGCTGCGCACAACAACAACAACAATAGCATTTTCGAGAACAAAACAATGAGCAACGGATTGCATTCGAATTCGAATACAACTTCGACAATTTTCACGAACTCGAAAACGTCAATCAATGAACATTTACAATATCAACAACAACAACAACATAAAGAAATAGCAAAAAGCAAAAAGAAAGTTGTCACAAATGAAGAACCAAAGAAAAAGAGTACCACAAAGGAGCGCCTTTCCTTGTTCTCCACGCTCGGGAGGCGCATCAGCCAGAAGACGTTAAAACAGAAGGACTCTAACGGTAACGAATCCAGCACAGCGCATGAAAAATCTACAGCTACGACGAGTCCGTCAACAACAATAACAAACACAGTGGCGAAAAATACTGCTACCAGCAACAACACGCCTCCCCGCCAACGTACGTTTGTCAAGAGCTCTTCGATTGCCCGTCTTTTAGGCAACACCTATCAGCAGCACGCCAAAAAGCTGGAAAAGTCCCAATTAAGCTTAGAGAAAGGTAAAACACCGTTAGATGGTAAATTTCATACATATGGCGGCAGACGTCGCACCAATGGTCCATATTTGGATCGCTTCAAACGCTATTCCAAAGACGATGGTGATGTTACCTCAAATAAAAGCAATAACGAAGAAGATGCAGAGCAAGCAATGGACTTCACCGATGTGCTGGAGTTAGAAGCAGATACCGCCGATGAACTGCAACGCGCTTCTAGCGGTTTGGACCGCTTTTGTGATCATAGCACAGTAGCGGCTGGGGATGACGAAGCCGCCGCGGAATTGGGCAGCAAAACGATGCGTACGCTGTCGCGCAGCCTCGGACGGTTGTGGGGCAAACGTTTGCATAGTGTGGACATAAGCACGCCAGATCCAGAGTATAAGGTATCATATTTGGGCAACGTGCTAACCGGTTGGGCCAAAGGTGAGTCAAAGTTAAAACATAGAATCATACCTATTGTTAACGAAGTTAAGATAATTTTTTCGAATATGTAGCCAGCAAGTTTAAGCAATGTGGTATTACTGACAGTTCCATTTGCCTCATACATTCATAAATTTATCAAGTCTTAAGATTTTTAACACATTCCAATTCTATATTGAGCAAAAGATTGATCGGTTCTGAGGTACATATATACAATATAAGACACAAAATTTACTCTTAAATGCCAAAGCGATCAATTTCCCCTGTTTTGACGGTGGGCTTTAATCTCTCACACAGTTCGCTCGATAGAATGAGGAGGCTTATCAAGGTCGTTGGCGCAGATTATGTGATCTCCCTTTTTTGGAATGGGCAGAGCGCACTTAAATTCTAATCGTCGGGCAAGCTTTCGTCTGACCATGTTCTACAAAGAAGCTGACGCATACTCCTCATCAGTTCTTAGCCGCCGTATTTGAATAACTCGGCCGGCAATCCATCCATCGGGCCCCACTCCATCGTCATCGATTGTGGAATCGGGTTCACCATATCCTAGAGTTAAGCTTTCACTACCATTCAGTATGCTCTGGGTATCAATCACTAGATTACCTCAGAAGGTTCTGTAAAAGTATATCCCGCTCTTGAAACCTTCTGTTAGTCGCCATATCTTTTCGTAGACTTTTCAAGCATTTTCAGCCAGCTTGGCACTCTCCTTTTTTGGTTGCATATGCCTCTCGCTTCCTCTTCAACTCTCGGCAACTTTCAAATCCATTTGCCATGGTCGTCATCAAAAGGGAGGTCTCTCATCCGAGGCTGTTGTTTCGTTTTCATTAGCAACGTTCAAGTGACGGGTCCCAAACACAGCGCACAACCCTGGGGAGGATGTTTCGCCTTCTAATTTTAGTGAGCTGCTGGAGGCATATGTAAAAGAATCGTTTCTGGCCACTCCCAAGTGAATGGTTCTCAGAGAATTTTCATCACTGGCGTGAACTTCAACACATGACTTCGTCCTCCTAATAAACTATTAGATTTTATAAATAAAAATTTAAAATGTATCTTATTCCCTTACGTTATAGGTGAGGGTTGCGTTGAAAAGCAACTGAACACACTGTGGCGCAACTATACCCAAAACAACAAGCCCGACATGATCATGCGCATTAAGGTATGCGCCAGTGGACTTAAAGCCACCACACGTCAACACGGACTCACCGAGTACTGGGCCAATCGTATCACGCATTGTTGTGCACCAAAGAACTACCCGCGCATCTTCTGTTGGGTCTATCGACATGAGGGACGTAAACTAAAACATGAGCTGCGCTGTCACGCAGTGCTCTGCAGCAAGGAGAAGGTGGTGCAAGATATTTGCAATACATTGAAGGTGCGAACAGACTATCTCTATATTAGATAAGCATACTAAAAAAACTTACTTCTTTTCTTCCTTGCAGGAGAATCTGGAGCGTGCACTGCGCGAATTTAAACGGGAAAAAATTCTCAAGCAGAACGCTCGTCTCAGCCTAGCCAATGCAGCATATGAAAATCCCAGTTTGCCTCGACGTAAAATACTACTCAGCGTCGGTGGTAACAATTATCGACCACCGCTAGAGCGTTCCAAGTCTGCACCGAAGTTAATGGCCATCGAGGAGGCTATCGGTGAGGAGGAGGGCGAGGATGCTGAGGACACTAATGAGCCGGAAATGAAACCATGTTGCCAAAAAGATTCGCTATACCCTGCCATGACTTTGGGTCGCAGACGCTGTCGACGTGGACACTCAATAAGACGCACAGGCAAACCACGTCCATTATGTAGCGTTTCTTTCGATGAATCACAAAAGCTTAAACATATTTTAACCGGAGACGTGAAAGTAGACACTTGCTGTCATGACAAGCAAATAACCAAAGAATCCGCCAGCCAACAGAATGCTACTGCGCCAACCACAGGATTAACCGAAGAGCAGCGTAATAGTTATGGTTCCGATGACTCGGATGACTTTGAGAAGTTGCTGAAATACAATGACTACGATGCTAATACATCGCTAGCAACAGAACTTTTGCCCTACTTCGATATGCAACTGCACAAGAACACCAGCAGCAGTCTCAGCGATTTGTGTGCCCTGAAGGATGACGAGGAGCCGCTCAGCTTACTGCCAACCATCAATAATGATCCGATGGCACATCCCGAGGGTGATCTGCTGCCCAGTGATTGTGCGCAAGAAATGAATGGCAAATTAGAGGAGGAAGAATCGCATGTTGGCCTCCGACGCAATGGTGTCTGTAGCGATGGTGAGGAAGATTATCTAGACACCGATGATATGTACTTTCGACAGTCAAGAATCTTAAATATTTTACACCGCAACTCAATGCGCAAAATGGCACAAATTTCGCTGAGCAGCGACGAGGGTAGCAGCTTGGAAACCAATGCCTCGGCGCCACTCCAATACCGTCACCAAACACAATCTTCTATATCGTCAAACGCGTCTTCGAATGCCACCACTAGCAGCTCGTTGCAGGATGGACACAACGGTTCCTCAACCGGTAAACGTCACAGCGGCGCCGATAGCGATGAAGGCTCCATATCGAGCGGCTGTGAGACGGCCAGCACCGTGACGGCCAACCAAGATGATCTATCATTACAATACCGTCACGACAAACAGCTGCTGCATCTACAGCAACAACAACAAGCAACATTGCAGTACAGCGACGATACACAATTTTTCAACATGCCCGACGCGAATGAATCACCCATCACAGCCGATGAAATCTACCAAAGACTCGAAGCGCGTCTGCAGCGTCGTCAAAACAGCGACGCCACCACATTCAGCAGTTCGAGCACAATAACACTGAAGATGAGCGCAGGCAGTGATGGCTCTTCGCCCCAGTCGCCGAATGAGCTAGCCACCCAACAGTCTATAGGTGAGCAACCAGCGAATGCTTTAACGAATAGTACAACGCGTCTACGTCGTCAACGGCAACGTCAAATGGTGGCAGCAACACCACCGCCACCCGACTGTAACGCTGACGACACGGACTCGGAGTGCAGCGACGAATCCGGCTATGTGGAGTATCAAGAGCGCGAGAAAACAGTGCGTGAGAAGATTGGTGACGTCGAAAGGCGTCAGTTACAACAGCAACAACTACAAGAACAACAACAACAACAACATCAACCTATTGCACAAAAACGCCAACTTAAGCCACAATTGCCGCCGAAACCGTTGCCGCGTCGCACGCTAAGCGGCGCCAGCGCGGCCGTGTCCTTGGCAGGCGCTCAGCGTACAAGTAACAGTACCACAGTGTGAACATCGGACAGATGCAGCTGGCAAGACAGTGTTGAGTTTGCTGAGCAGTTAACGCGTGCTTATATTTTTGGGTTCGAAGTTAGGTGTATGCGCTGCTGCACAGTGCGATAAGAGTTTGGAAACTAGCGGCTAGCGTTTTTCATTGCTTACGTGTACATGGTTGTGGCTATGTGTTAAGCGCATGTTACAAAATGTTGTTCAAAATTTAAAGCCTTGCTTTCGAATGCGAAATTCGTCTATTTTTATGGAAAATTCCATAAGATAATATATTATTTTTATTATTATTATTATTATATACAAAACGAAAAAATATAGCCTTTTGGCACCTATTTAGCATTATTTTATTGAACCAAAATCGTTTTCAATATTCTTCTTTAATTTCAAAAATTTATACTGAAATTTCATTGCGAATACTTAAAAAAGAATAATCTAAAACAACTATGCAGCCCACAAGACCCGAAAACACTCACATGCGCCTAGTTCTATGTTGAAATATATTTTGTGTAAATATTAGAGAAAAAAAATAAACAAAATCAAACTAAAGATTAAAAATTATATGTACAAAAGTATATGTATATACATATATATATATATATATATATATATTATATATATATATATATACATGAGCTTGGAAATTTATACAAAATATCATACAACATAAATATATATTTATTTAGGCACATACAAAAAGTATACACAAGCAGTACGTGTCTAAATTGTTACATAAATCTGTTTGGCTCCGAAATTAATAATAATCGACTTTTTTAAATAATATTTATTTTTTTTAACTATATGTGCTTTATTTTGATGTGAATATATATTTTTTTTTATATATTGCATATTTATATGTTTACATATTAGGGTGATTCAAAAATAAAATTTTTGTTTTCGATTGGTACTCGGAAAAATAAGTTCCTAGACACCTCTAAGAAAGCCTCTCCAAGAACCTATGAGTTTCATCATTCATAATAATTTTTTTTCATTGAGTTATAAAATTCATAAGAAATAAAAAATTTTCCCAAAAATAATCAAACTTTAACTGTTAATAACTTTTAAACGGTTGGGTTTACGAAAAAATCAAAGGAGACCTTTTTTTAGGGCATTCAATTTTCTACAAAATCTAAGGAACAAGATATTTTTTCAAGTAGTTGGAAGCGAGATATAAATTTTTCTATCTGATAATAAGAAAAAATAGAAAACTGTATGTAGGAGGACCTTCCTGTTACAATTAAAAACTCATATTTGGAGTGGCTGTCTTAGAGGTGTCTAGGAACTTATTTCTCCGAGTACCAATCGAAAAACAAAAAAAAAAATTTTGAATCACCCTAATATATATGTACGTATATCTGTACATCACATACATATTTTGCACACATTGGGTTAATTTATTTTTTTTTTTATTAATTATACATTTTATAATTTAAAAAATTAATTACAAATAATTTTGTGCTTACAAATTTGGCGTAATAAATAAAAAAATATGTCCAAAAGCATTAGGAGTTATAAAAATAGCAAATTAAAAAAATTAATTTTTTAGTTATATATTTTCGAAGCATTAAAATTGCTCATTTTGAATAAAAAAAAATATATAAAAAACTGAAAATTGCCTAAAAATGAGAAATTGTTAAATAGCACACTTTAAAACACAAAAAAAAAATACATACAAACATATAACAGTTTCAGGGAGCCACTCTAATGCACGCGCTATTTATAGATGAAAACAATGAATTAATCAGTTATTTCTATGGAAACGCAAGCATTTACCGTCTACACATTTTTTATCACACTTTCATATTAAATATATTAAATATATGCTTATGTGCCTCACCACACAAACCGCAACGCACATTCTATTGTATACAAATTATTATTTTTCCTTATCACCCATTTGTACATAAAAAAAACATTTTATCACATTATACATAATTCTACATACATATATGCAACGGCTTTACCATTAAAGTTAAGGCTTGTAATATTATTTAAATTAACTTATACACATACACACATATGCATAGTTGTATATATGAATATTGAAATTTCTATGTCAATTATTTTAAAGGTGATTGCGTAGCTATACTATATAACTTATAGGTAAATATGTATTTACACACGTATGTATGAACATATGTAGTATGTGTGCAATGTTGTTATTTCTGTAACATGTATACACATCTCGACATATTTCATATACTAATTTTTTTGTAAATGAATTTAAAATAAATTTCTGCACGAATTATTCATATAAAATGCATGTATACATGCTTACATACATAGGTATTTTATTATTAAATATTATTTCTAAATATTATAAATTTAAAAAGAAATATACACAAATTAAGATAAATGAATGATTAATGAAATAAGTGAATAATTTTGAAACGAATTAATAAAACTATTATTTGAATTAAAATTAAAATTAAAAAAAAATGTTTTTTTATTTTGATTTTCGTCAATTCTCAAAACTCATTTCGCATTTTTAGAAATATTTTTTAATTTTTGGTATTTAAAATAGTTGCCATCGTTTGCCTCACTAACTAGCTGTCTGTTGCCGCCATTCTTTGGATTCCATTGAACGCTTTCGGTATCCAAATGTACAACATCTTCTTTAGAAACTTCAAGTGATTGTCTTATCAAATTGCATAATAAAGTACCAAAAAAAAAAAAGCAATTAACCCTTGTAGATTACAGGAAAGTATATAAAACGCATAGCCGCAGTCATTTTAGCGATTTAAAGTGTAATCAAAATTTGCTTCACTTATACGTTCAGGTACTATATATCTAATATTATAATAACTATGAACAAGAATATTAGGAAATTAGCAATTGTTACGTATACGCACTTTACACCTCGATAGGAAAAACAAGAAAAAAGGTTAACTTAGGCTGCACCGAAGCTAATATACCCTTCGCAGGTGAATTTCTTTTAGTGACTATGTGTTCAGTTTGTATGGAATCTATATGCCATAGTAATCCGATCTGAACAATTTTTTCGAGGATTATATTATTACCTTAAGCAGTAATTTCATGAAGATATATCGTCAAATGAGGAAGTTTCCCATGCAAGATATGTTATAGTGGTCCGGTATCAGCAATTCCGACAAATGAGCAGCTTCTTGAAGAGAACATGACGTTTGCAAAATTTCAAAACGATATCTTAAAAACTGAGGGAATAGTTCGCATATACTTGTATACCGACAGACGGACATGGCTAAATCGACTCAGCTCAAGCTACTGATCATTTATATATATACTTTATAGGAAACTTCTTTCTAGGTGTTACAAACTTCGTGGCAAACTTAATATGCCCTGCTCAGGGTATTCATATTTTGAGGTATTCCTTGAGGTAAATGTTTTCGGAATCGGTACTCAATAGCACTTATATTTGATGCTAAATGGGTAATTTATTAATTAAGTATTTAAATTATAAAAGTTGGGTTAGATAAATCTGGTAGGCCAATAAGCCACGCACAGACTAGTTTGGTCCCTTGCGATACCAGATGGAGTTTAGTTGCTAGTTCCAAGAGGAGTAGTCATCCTTTATGATGGTTGCGCTTGATGCGAATTTTAACAGACTCTGCAGCCTCGCTATAAATGTCTCCTCCAGTTTATCATACTGTGGATACCCCAGATGCTTACAGCGTAGTCTTGTCAGTGCGAGACAACTGTACAAGAGAAGCTTCAATGTTTCCCTGGTGCCTTGCTCTAGACATTTTCTGCAGTTTTCTGGATCTGTCAGCCCCATCCTACGGGCGTGTGTCACCACCAGGCAGTGACCAGTCAGTATTCCCATCATGTTCCTACAGTCTCTTCTATCGCGTGCCAATAGGAATTTTGTGTACTTCCGATCTACAGTTTTACACATGACCTTTGCAGTTTTGCACCCAGGTAACTCATTCCACCGGGTTTTGATTTTTTTTACCATGCTTTTGTCAAGATTGTTGTATAGACAATGCATAGGTTTCCCAATGTTGATCAAGTTTGTGGATGTTGTGAAGCTGCTTGCTTCAGGCAACACTTTTCACTGCTGTTTTGCTTCCCAAAACACTTCTGATCGATATGTCGTACTGCTTTGACTGCTGGTTGGCTGTCTACGTAGATGTTGACTCTGGATTTGGCTGCAGATGCATTAGAGGCCAGCTTCGTGGCTTTCGCAATAGCAAAGACTTTTGCTTGAAATATACTACAGTGGTCCGGCAACTTAAAAGGTTACTTTAAGTCTAACTCTGGACAGTATATTCCAGCACCAACTCCATCGTCCATTTTCGAGCCATCCGTATAGATGTTAAGAATGTTGCGTTTAGCCAGGTATTTTTTTACTAAGTTTAGTTTGAACCTTCTTTACCAATTGAAAAGTCGTGTCAACCCAACCCAACCCACCGAATCGCCATTACCCACCGAGCTATACCCGAAGGTTCTATATGTAAATTCTTCTACAGCCAGTAGTCAGCCCACTGATTTTGCTGGAGTTGGAATTGTTCTTAAAGCTCAAATTATGCAGCGAACCTCTGAAACTTCCGTACGCCTATCCACCATACTCATACTACTGCACCGTAGAGCAGAATTAGTCTAACAATAGTTGTGTAGCACCAGTGCATGAGAGAGGAAGACAGCCCACAGGATTTTTATAAAAATGTATACTTTAAAGTTATCCATTGGTATGGAAGTGGGAATTTTATTTATGAGAGGTATGTAAAAGTTTGGACAGAATAAAACACAGCAAAATACAACTTTGATTATAAAGATTGATAAGGATTCACGCTGCATAGTATTTTACGGCAATATGTAAACATTGATTGATTTTTTGGAAACCTCCTAATATATAGTATAGTTTTACATTGATAATTATGTATTAGTTCGTGACGAATAAAATATATTTTTTATTTAATTTTCATATTATTTACAATCTGTCGTGTGACTAGAGACGAACTCTCCCGCAATTAAGCCGCTTTAGGTTATTAAGATATCTTGAACTGATTTTCTGAATCTCGAACATCACCATTTGAATTTCAAGGCCTTTGAGTAAGTTAAGGAGGTATTCTAGTCTAGAAATTTAAAAAAAATCGAAATTTTTTTTATATTTTCAAAGTTTAACTATTCAAGAATATGTGTACAAGAGGATTTTTCAAAATTCAAATTATTTTCGGAGATATAGGCATTTTTGTGACCCGGCATCCAAACTGGTTCGGCCGGAACGCGAAACTTTAAACGCGTTTTTCTCAAAACTAACTTTTTCGGAACGATGCCCACGATTTCTCAGGTTCTACTGGACCGATTTACATGAAATTTTTGTAGATTCTTCTTTATAGGCTTGCCTATGGTTGGAACTAGATCCATCCCATTTATTTTTATTTTTATTATTTTTAAAAAATTCGAAATAGTCAGAAAAAGTGATAAAAAAAAATCTTTTTTTCAGGCAGTCGCCATTTTGTGAAAAAAATGTTTCCCACTTTTCCCTAGTTCCGACCATTGCGACATTATTCTAAATTAATAATCTTTTTTTCTTTTTGGTTTCAGATAACTAGGAGGGTTGAAATCATGGGTATGGTCACGTGGAAATTTTTAGAGACCCCCTACTTCGTCAGCTCATAATTTTTTAAATTTTTTACCTTTTTTTAGTTTTTAATTTTTTTCTGTACTCTTCAAAAATTAATAAATAACTAATAAAAAATCGATAGTAAAAAGATTAATTGCCTTTTTTTACGACACTTTAAAAATTACCTGAAATTCATGCTTCTAGACTAGAATAATGTACCTGAAGTTTTTGATCATTGAATTAGTTCGACGATATATAAGATCACTTTATCCTTAAGACTAAATTTCGATTTAAGATCCAGTAACCAGTACATTTTTCTCGACTTATTTTATGCTGATTTTCTTTGGTTTTTATGTATAGCTGTCATGACAGTCTTGTGTCTAAGTGCAGCCCGAGGTACTTAGCACGAGTGCATTTTGGAATAATTGTTCAATTGAGATTGAGGCTGTGGCAAGCCTCCTGTTTTCATGGTGAAGGTAACATGCGCTGATTTCAGGATTCTACTCCGTTCAGTTGTTGAACAGTTTCAGAGGCTTCGTTTGCAGAGTAAGCGGATGCAAGAATGGCGGTGTCGTTTGCATATTTGGCAACAGATATATTTTCGTCGTCGATTAGCACGTCGGCAGTAAAAATCGTGTTATTGTTGGGCCAAGTACGCTGCCTTGCGGAACACCTGCTTTGACTTCGTAGTGTCGGATGTGTCCACATTTGTTATTAAATAGTTAGTTACGCAAACAAACCTCTCGACACTCACCTTTGGACGAAATCGAAAATAAAAAACGTTGTTGAAATGGTTGACTGCTAGCGTATGTATATGCGCACGGACCGAAAACAAAAGAGACTCGACGCCGTCCGCCAGACCCTTTTGTTAGTTGTGTGCTGGTGTCCTCGTGTGTGGTGTGAAGATGTGGTGTGTATGTTGAGGATGTGGTGGGCATCATGCAGAGGTGTGAGAATGCGGTGTGTAGAGTGGAATGAAACAAAATGATCCGCATGATGTCAATATGTTGAGTATGGTATGTGTAGTGTGGTGTGAAGATGTGTTGAGTATGGTGTGTATGTGTGGGGTGTAGTGAGATTATATTGAGAGGGGGGCGCAGAAGCTCATTTAACCATCCAGGCCCCCCTAAACGAAAGTTTAGCCCAAAAGGCGCTGCAGCTGTTGCAGCGTTGCCACAACGCTGCTCAGCCCAGTGGACCGGCGAGGTGGCGGTCCCGTCTGTCGACGTCGCAACGAGATTCCACTCCGCTGGTGCATGACACTATCGTCGGGTGGAAGTCGGGATACGCGGCCGCGATGGTTGGATGGCCGGTGCGTTTCGCGTGACGAGCTGCGATGTAGCAGCGTATGATGTGGCCGGTGACACATTTGGCACAGCCCCCGTGACTCACACTCGGAAGTAGCATGAGTGTGCGACAGGCAATTGAGGCAATGGCCATGAGCCTGAGCAACTTGCTGCCGTTGCAAAGGCCGCATACCCTAAATATTCCACAATGGTGGAGGCGATGAGGGCGTCGACAGATGGGGCACCTGATCCGACGAGTCCCCGAAGTCCTCGAGTTGGTCGATGGTGGGCGGGTGCCACCACGAGATGCGGGTGTAAGCACCGCTGCCGGCGCGGTTGCCGTTGCAGGTGCCGGCGTTGTTGCCGGCGTTGTTGCCGGTGTAGTTGCTGGCGTTGTTGCAGCCACAGTTCGGGGCGCTGGTGTAGGCCCGGTACGTGGCACATTGGTAGCCACTCGGGCGGTTGGCGTAGTTGTAACTGGCGAATCTACCTCCATAGTAATCTGTATAGAGAAGATTGTTGATTATTAATCTATCATAAAATGAGATATGGACCATCGTGCCACGATATGTGGCATGAATGGGTCGTCGTATTGAACGACTGTTTTGTGAGTCTTTTTCTTTATTATTCGACGGTTTATTATTTTGTAGCGGTTGTTATTTTTTAACGGTTTGTTATTGGCGTATTCATCGTTTTATTGTTAAATTTAATGATTTTATTATATCGCGACAGTATCGGTTTGGTTTTTTCGGTTTTCGGATTCGCGGTCGTCAGTGGTTGGTAAAAAGCACAGCTTCACGAGCGGTCTGGTTAGTGTTCCGTTTTGCGTACGGAGATCCACGACTCGTATGTGACCGTCGGAGCCATAATGTAGCTTTTCAATGCGGCCAAGCCGCCACTCGGTTGGGGGTAGACAATCATCGTGGATGAGGACACAGTCTCCAAGTTTAGGCGCTTGTGCAGGAGTCTTCCAACGGTATCTTTTGTGGAGATCCTTTATGTACTCGTCCTTCCAGCGTCGGCTGAAATCATGATGGAGAATTTTAATTCGTTCCCATCGATTTAATAGGGATAGCGACTCCACGCCTGGCTCAGGAATGGCCAGGATGGGTGCTCCTTTTAGAAAATGCCCTGGAGTTAAGGCGGTGAAATCTGAGGGGTCTTGCGATAGTACTGTAAGTGGTCGTGAATTGAGAACGGCTTCAATTCGATTTAATAACGTCGTGAACTCTTCGTAATTGAATTTATAATTTCCAGCTACCCGTTTGAAATGGGTTTTGAAGCTTTTTACAGCTGATTCCCATAAACCGCCCATATGAGGAGCGCTTGGGGGTATAAATTGCCAATTGATACCTTGAGGGGCGTACTTTTGTACGATGTCGGGCGACACTTGTTTTAAAAAATCCACAAATTGCTTTTCTGTGGCTCGATGAGCTCCGATAAAGGTTTTGCCATTATCGCTCATGATTTTTGATGGGTAGCCACGTCGAGCGACGAAGCGAGCAAATGCCGCGAGAAAAGCCTCCGTCGTCAGATTACTACACAGCTCAAGGTGTACTGCCTTTGTCGTGAAACATACAAAGACAGCCACATAGCCTTTTATGAGAGTGGGAGACCTTAACATAGAAGCCTTTACCTGGAAAGGCCCAGCAAAATCAACACCTGTTGTGGTGAAAGGCAGAGCGAAATTGCAGCGTTCCGGTGGAAGTGCTGCCATAATCTGCGTTCGCATCTTCTGCTTGTGCATAGTGCAAATCTTGCACGTGAAGATGCACTTCTTAATTTGCGGCTTAAGACGGGGGATATAATACTCCTGGCGTACCATCTGTTGCATGAGACGATGTTCGGCGTGTAGCATTAAGGTGTGGATGTAATGGAGGAATAATGTGGCAAATGGCGACCTCTCTGGAATTATTATGGGGTGGCGTTCATTGTATGTTAGGCTCGAATTAGCGAGCCGACCATTGGCACGAAGCAGACCTTTCGTGTCCAGAAATGGGTTGAGAACTAAGAGTGAGCTCCTTTTATCAATCGGCTTCGATTCTCTTAGTGCTGATATATCGCGGCTGAAGTAGCGCGCTTGTGTGTATACAATTAGTGCGACCTTTGCCTTTTGTAACTCTAGGTGCGACACTGTGTTGCATGGGGAATTTTTGGATCCCTTGATTTTGCTTTTGAGTTGCTCTATAAATTTGAACATATAAGCAACCACTCTGAGAGCTCTTGGAAACGATGAAAATCGTTCAAGGATGTCGGTATCATCCAATAATGTATGAAAGGAGGCGATTTTTCGACCTTCTGGGGCGATAATGTTGCGCATGGGGGATTGTGGCCAAGAATCAGGAGATTCTATCAACCATCGGGGGCCATTCCACCAGAGGGTAGTAGTGGCAAGGTGCAGTGGCTTGCACCCTCTTGTACCTAGATCGGCAGGATTGTCAGCACTGGCTACGTGACGCCACGTGGCTGATCCCACTAGGTCAAGAATTTGAGACGTTCGGTTAGAAATATACGTCTTCCATGCATGTGGTGGTTTTTCCAACCAGGCTAGTACAATTTCTGAATCGGACCACATATATAGTTTGCATTTTGTCATATTTAAATGCATTTGCACCATGGCTACTAATTTTGAAAGTAGTAGTGCGCCACATAACTCAAGTCGTGGGAGACTTATAGTTTTTAAAGGTGCCACCTTTGCTTTTGCTACTAATAAGTGGCTTGTGGTCGTGGTATCACTTTGCGTGCGCACATAGATAGTAGCGCAATATGCCTTTTCTGAGGCGTCACAAAAGCCATGTAATTCGACTTTGTGTTCGGGGGAGTAGTTTACCCATCGTGGAATTTGTATCTGAGAAATGTCATTCAGATTTTTTGCGAACTGGGACCATTTTTCTAAGCGAAGAGGTTTCACTTGTTCGTCCCAGTCGGTTCCATCTAGCCATAATTCTTGTATTAAGATTTTCGCTTGGATCATAATTGGCGAAAGCCATCCTGCGGGGTCGAAAAGTTTTGCCACCGAGGATAAAATCTGTCTTTTCGTTATGGCTGATAATGCGGATATGGACTCTGTCGTGTATGAGAACTGGTCCGATATCGCATTCCATTGGATACCTAGCGTTTTTGTTGTACTTTCCTTTTCGAATATAAGGAAATTAGTGTCCAACAAATTTTCGTTTGGAATATTTTTGAGTATATTCGGGTGATTTGCCGTAATCTTTTTTAATGGAAACCCTGCGGATGTGAGGGCTTGGATTACTTGTGATAATGATTCGTATGCTTGTGGAAGACTGTGACTTCCAGACAGAATATCGTCTACATACGTTTGTGTTTTTAACACCTGGGTCGCCAGAGGAAATTCTGACTTGGTGTTTTCTGCCAATTCGTGGAGCGTTCGAATGGCTAAATATGGGGCACAGTTTACGCCAAAGGTAACTGTTTTTAATTTAAAGTCGCGCAAGGGACTGGTGGGGGATCTTCGGAACATAATACGTTGAAAATCTTGGTCGTCTTTATGTACGCCTATTTGCCGATACATTTTTTCAACGTCCCCATTGAAAACGTATTTGTATGTACGCCAATTTAGTATGAGGAGCATTAAATCTGGCTGAAGCGTGGGTCCCGTAAATAAAATGTCATTTAGGGAATTCCCAGAACTTGATGATTTTGACGCATTAAAGACAACTCTTACTTTTGTTGTTTTTTTGTCTGGCTTTACTACTGCGTGGTGTGGCAGGTAAAAGGAGTAGTATTTGCCGTTGACGATTTTCTCCCCTGGGTCTGCTTCCTCCATATGATCTAAATGGAGGTATTCTTCTAACACACCATCATATTCAGATTTGAGTTCGCCTTTTTTAAGTAGGTTTCTTTCCATACTTAGAAACTGCTGTATTGCAGAGGTGCGAGAGTGACCTAAGGCGAGTGTGTTAGGAAATTGTTGCTTAAGTGGTAGTCGTACGACGTACCGACCATTTTCTGATCTAGTAGTTGTGGCTTTGTAAAAATCCTCACAATACTGATCTTCAGGGGTTGTGACTGATGTGGGGGGGAGTTCTTCTAGTTCCCAAAATTTTTTCAATTGTGAATTGAGATACTCATTTGAGACTTCCTCAACTTGAGTTGTTAATGTTGTAACTGGTTCCGCAACTAGTCCGCTTAGGACCCATCCGAAAATGGTATTTTGCGCCAGAAGTGTTTTGGTAATTTTCTCAATACCTTCGAGAATAATTTGTGGTATGAGATCGCTGCCTAATAGTAGATCTATTTGAGCGGGGGTGTTGCAGTTTGGGTCTGCTAGCTTTAGGTGTGAAACCTTTTGCCAATGCTTGCTATTTATATGATAGCTTGGTAGCATGTTGGTTAATTGCGGTAAGACAATAGCTTCTGCTTGTATGCGCTTATCCGCTTTGGGGGAAAAGAGGGTAATGGGGCAGATTTTATTTGAGTTTTGAACAACTCTTCCGCCCATTCCCGTGATTTCAAAGTTGGCCAGTTTTGTTGGTAACTGTAGCCTGTTTTGTGCCCTAGACGCTATAAATGATCGTTGTGATCCTTGGTCTATTAAGGCTCTGAGTTTAAACAATTCTCCTCGGTGCTCGATGGAGACAACTGCTGTGGGTAATAGTACCCTACTGTGATTTTCGCTATGTAGCGTTTGGGTTTTCAACGCCTTTGAGCAGCATGGTGCTTCTTGGCAGTTTTCAGAATTTGTTGTGGCAACTAATCCTGTTGCTCGTTTTACGTTCGCATTGTTCGGGGGTGAGCTGGAATAATTAGTAATGTGTAACATCGAATGATGTCGTTTATGGCAATAAACGCAATTAAATTTGCTTTCGCAATCTTTAAGCGTATGCGCATGTGACAGACAGTTGGTACATAATTTTTTCGTTCTTACGAAATTGTTTCGATCGCTAACGTTCATTTTTTTGAATTTTTCGCATAATTTTAGTTTGTGACCTCCTCTACAAAGTTCGCATGACGTTTGCTTATATTGTTCAGATGTGAACGATTGATTTTTAAAAAAGCTTCTATTTAAATTATTGTGGCTACTTGCTTGGGGTCTATTAAAGCTTTTATTGAGGTCGTTTTGAACGTTTTTCGTTCTTACTAGCTTTTTATCTACCCTTTCTGCTATTTCGTATTGGGTAGTAAGAAATTCTTTCATTTGCTGCCACGTTGGGCACTTTCTTCGCGATGAGAGCGATTGCTCCCACAAAAGTAACGATTTTTCTGGTAATGCAGCTGTGCATATATTTACCAGAATGGGGTCCCAATTATCTGTGGGAATATTTTGGGTCGATAAAGTCGACAAACAAGTGGAAACAGTGGATTGAAGTTTGATGAATTCTTCACTGGTTTCCTTTTGAATTTTTGGCAAGTTCATTAAAATTGTTATTTGCTTATCGACCAATATTCTCTCGTTTTCATAACGTGCTTTTAGAGCTTCCCAAGCAAAATTAAAATTTTCGTCATTGAGAGCGAACTGTTTCACTATTACGCCTGCCTGACCTTTGGTTTTGTATCGGAGGTGATACAGTTTTTGTGCATTAGATAATTTTGGGTGGTTTATGTAAACGGCTGTGAACATGTCCCGGAAGGACGGCCATTGTTCATAACCCCCATGGAAAATTTCAGTATCACATGCGGGCACCTTGAGGTGGATACCCGAACTTGCCTCTTGATTTTGAATGTGTGGCAGCTCTACTCTCGGAGGTGGAGTAGGTGCAACTGCTTTAATTAATTTTAGCTGATCTGCGATCATAATTTTTATGTCTTCATACTGTTCTAAGCAGTTTTCAAATTTAGCATAAGCAGAAGATTTAAAGTTTTCTGGTAGATCTGAATCGTCAGTATCTACAATTGCGTCGTATGCAGCCTGGAGACGTGTCCAAAAATTTTCTATTGTTTGGCCTTTTATTTCTAGCGCAGATTCAGAATTTTCTTGAATCGGCGAAGAAGCAAATCGATTGCAATATTTTATTAGACAGTCACTCTCAGAAATGAATTTAGAGTATGATATGTCTTTCCCCCTTTTTTGTTTCGTAGCACCTTGCTTCGAGCGTGTAGCTTCTGCAGGTGTACATGGACTTTTTTCGTCAGAAATCATCTTTGGGACCTTTAGTAACTGACTTGGTTTAGAGTCCTTAGAGTCTGAGCTCATTTAAAAAATGTAAAGAATATCAAAAAGTCTTAGTGAAAACTAGACTTGCAGATTTTTAACAAGGTTTCGTATATAAAATGTTCAATAGAAGACTCTTTTGTATGTAAGAGTTCCAAAGAAAATCGATTAACAGATAAATAAATTATATGCTGAAATTATTGATGAATTTCACCACAGATTGTGTATATGTACAAGTGTGTCGATGTAATATTTCGAAAGGAAGACTCTTTTGTAAGTAAGAGTTTCCAAGAAAATCGATAAAATAGATATTTTTTTTTTTTTATAATGAAATTATTGAATTTAATTTCACCACAGATTTCGTATACACATATGTATGTATGTTCAGACGAGAACTCTTTTACGTAAATAAGAGTTTTTAATTAAATTAGTAAACCAAACAATTTTAAAAGCCGCGTATAATCGCGATTGTGTATAACCGACAACTCTTTTAAGGTAAATAAGAGTTGTTTTATTTTTGTTTCGAATTATGTTCTTTACTAATATTCAATTTTAATTTCGATTTAATTTTATTTAATTATTTGTTATTAACCGCAAAACAAATAATTTTTTGTTGTATATATTTGTATATGTACTTGTATATATATTATGTATCTTTTATTTTGTTATGTGCAAATGAGAGCTCGTTTTAGAGATCACTGCACTTTGTACATATGCATGTATGTACCTATGTATTACGCTTTATTATGTTTTACACAATCCTGCTTGTTTTTGTTGCTCAAAAATCAAGGGGTATTGCGGGAATATGCCAATGTGGACTTTGAATATATTTTATACGCAATCCTGCTTGGTTTTGTTAGTCAAAATCCAAGGGGTATCGCGGAACATATGCCAATGTGGACTTTGAAGTAATTAGCGTATCTACATACGTGACAATACACTTTTGTACGAATTTTATATGTTACAAAAATCCTTTTTGTTATATGTATTTATTGTTATATAATTTGTACCCAATGTCGATTGGGTATTTCTTCCAGTATTTATTGAATATATTTATGTGCGCCCGTATGTATGTATATGCGTACACATATATGTGCGTATATATGTATGTATATATGTTCGCGGTACAAATAAACCACGAAAAGGGAATTAAGCGACCGTAGGTAATTTTCGCAAATGCGCTTGTTAGTAAGTATATAATTTGTGTAACTGCGCCGCATATACATAAGTATGTATGTATATATGTACGCAGTGAGACGAGGCCGCGAAAAGAAAATAGAATGATGATGAGAAAATATATGTATGTATGTACTTGAAAAATATTGATGTGAATATGAGTAAATATACGTATTAATTGGTTGAAGTAATAAATGAGCAAGTTATGCTCTCTGTATGTAATATGAATATATGGTTTGGAACATATATGTATGTATTTATAATATAAAAATGTTATGTTGCCATATGCTTTTATTTTTATTTTTGCTTACGATTGCCGTAGCTTATTTTAAGCAATCCTGCTTATACTTGTTTAAGTATAAGGGGTATTGCTGGAAAGTTGTGCAAGTCGATACTTGAAAAAGTTTTGTTTTTTGTTTTCGGGATAGGTTTTGTGTTATAACACAACGGTAAGCATTTACCGGCAATCACTATTCTGTTATATACAGTACCAAACTGCTTTGTTAGCGGTTTTCGGTTTTTACCGAAAAAATAAACCGAACTCCGAAAACAGTTTGGTAACGGTTTTCACTTATTTTTCGACCTGAATTTTGGTCTGAATCGTAAATTTAAGTTTTAGATTATACCATACATATGTATATGAAAGTGATATATATAAACTTGAAAGGAACGATACAACTCACTTGGTTTCCGCCAGGAGCTTTTGGGGATAATAGGAGTGTATGTGTATGTGCCTGCCTGTGCTCTTGCGCTTGTGCTTGCGCTTGTGCCTGTGCTTGTGCCTGCGCGTCCTCCTCCAATCCTTGTGTTGGTGGTGTTGTGGGGTTTTCCTAGTTCCTCTTTTGTTTCGGTTTGGTTTTTGTTTTCACCGCACTGTGAAATTTTTTGTTGTGTCAACTTTTTTAGTTTGCGCACCACACTTTGTCACCTCACTTTATTATTATTATTCTTTTTTTTCCTTCACCATACACACAGGTGTATATGTATGTGTAGCGTTTAGCACCGCTCAATTTTTTCACACTTTGTTTGTCCACAGGTATTCACTTTTTTAACATATGTAAACCATATACGTACGTATGTATGTATTAGATTTTGTGTTGAATTTTTATCTTTTTTTTTTCCAATTTTGTCACCACCGTTTCCTTTTATTTTTTCTCTTTGTTATCACGATATTATTTACGTTGGTTGCAAATTTTCCCACACAGGTTGTTTTTTCCCTTTCCAATTTTTTTCTTTTTCTTTCACGTTGTTTCACCGTGTTTTTTTTTCTTAACTGTTCAGCTTTCCACTTTTTTTTTTTTTTTATAGGTTTACACTACCGGTTTTGTTCTACCGGGACTCTTTTTTTCACCAACGGTCAGTTTTTACTACCGTTTTTCACACTTTTTACCATGTATATAGTTTTTTTTTGTTTTACACTACCGGTTTAGTTCTACCGGGACTTTTTTGTTTTTTTTTTTGTCATTCACCGTTTTCCACACTTTTTTCACTTTTTTTTTTTTTTCACTTTTCACTTTTTCACTTTTTTTGATTTTAATTATTATTTTGATAATTTTACCGAGTCTCCGCGCTACCGGTTATTATTATTATTATAATAATATTATTATTATTTTTTTTTTTTTTATCGCGTCACCGCGTCACCGTGATAATTTTATTTTTTTTTGTGTGTTCTTGTCTCCACTTGTGCCGTCCGGAACGGCTCGAAGGACCAATAAATAGTTAGTTACGCAAACAAACCTCTCGACACTCACCTTTGGACGAAATCGAAAATAAAAAACGTTGTTGAAATGGTTGACTGCTAGCGTATGTATATGCGCACGGACCGAAAACAAAAGAGACTCGACGCCGTCCGCCAGACCCTTTTGTTAGTTGTGTGCTGGTGTCCTCGTGTGTGGTGTGAAGATGTGGTGTGTATGTTGAGGATGTGGTGGGCATCATGCAGAGGTGTGAGAATGCGGTGTGTAGAGTGGAATGAAACAAAATGATCCGCATGATGTCAATATGTTGAGTATGGTATGTGTAGTGTGGTGTGAAGATGTGTTGAGTATGGTGTGTATGTGTGGGGTGTAGTGAGATTATATTGAGAGGGGGGCGCAGAAGCTCATTTAACCAGTTATCAATGATTCTAACGAAAACAAGTTTGTAATCTATGTTTGATCTAAGAAATAGATAGAGTGGAGCAGATAGTTTAATTTTTATTTTAAATAATAACTTCTCGTGCCAGACTCTTTCAAAAGTAAAAAAGTCACATAAAGCCAAATCCAAATAAAAGCCAAAAAGGCAGTAACAATTACACTAGAATGTGATGGCGCATTTTCCTCGGAAAAAGTCCATGGAACTCCTGCCCACAAATCCGATCGATTACGGTGAGTTGCTTCAAGTATTCGCCTCAAAACAGCAAAGATCGTTTCGTTTGACCCTGTGGAATAAATTCATTTTGATAATGAAAATCAACTTGGGAAATAAAGGACACCCTATTATATATATCTCTATATCGGGTATAAAAATAACAAAAAGTTGATCCAACAAGGCAAGCATACTTTTTCTTTACAAATAAACTTTTTAAATCGATTGAAAATTTTGGTCAAAGGACAATAAATTTTAAAGTCTAGAGCCCTGGAAAAATTTATATATAACAAGTAAAGAAGGGCTAAGTTCGGGTGTCACCGAACATTTTACACTCTCGCATGATAAAGTGATAATCGAGATTTCATTATCCGTCATTTACATATTTTTTTATTTTGCTATAAAATTAATTAGATTAGTAGTTCCTGAGATATGGTTTTTGGTCCATAAGTGGGCGACGCCACGCCCATTTTCAATTTTTAAAAAAAGCCTGGGTGCAGCTTCCTTCTGCCATTTCTTCCGTAAAATTTCGTGTTTCTGACGTTTTTTGTTAGTCGGTTAACGCACTTTTAGTGATTTTCAACATAACCTTTGTATGGAAGGTGGGCGTGGTTATTATCCGATTTCTTCCATTTTTGAACTGTATGTGGAAATGCCTGAAGGAAACGACTCTATAGAGTTTGGTTGACATAGCTATAGCAGTTTCCGAGATATGTACAAAAAACATATGACACTTTATAGGTTTTCGGTTTTCGCCATTTTGCGGGCGTGGCAGTGGGCCGATTTTGCCCATCTTCGAACTTAACCTTCTTATGGAGCCAAGAAATACGTGTACCAAGTTTCATGATATCTCAATTTTTACTCAAGGTACAGCTTGCACGGACGGACGGACAGACGGACGGACCGACAGATATCGGGATTTCAACTCTACTCGTCACCCTGATCACTTTGATATATATAACCCTATATCTGACTCTTTTAGTTTTATTACTTACAAACAACCGTTATGTGAACAAAACTATAATACTCTCTTTAGCAACTTTGTTGCGAGAGTATAAAAATATTATAGTGATGTAGAAGACATCTTGTTATCCCTGTTCAGGATATATTCATAATAATCTTAAATATAAATGCTTTTAATGCATTTTCTTCTTTTTTATTACCGTAGACACCACTTACGGAGTTATAGTAGAGTTTACAACAGCGCGCAATGCGGTTCTCCTTTTCGCTGTTTGCCGCCAATGGGTGATTTCAAGTGTAGCCAGCCCTTCTCCACTTGGTCTATCCAAAGGACTGGAGGTATTCCTCTTCCTCGAATACTCGTCGAATACTTTGAGAGCTGGAGTGTTTTCGTCCATTCGGACGATAAAACCTAGCCAGCGTGGCCGCCGTCTTTTAATTCTCTTAACTATGTCAATGTCGTCGTATATCACACACAGCTCATCGTTCCATCAACTGCGATATTCGGCGCAAAAAATATGCACAAAGGACCATAAAAGGGTCTTTCTCTCGAAAACTCATAACGTCGACTCATCAGATGTTGTCATCGTCCATCCCTCTGCACCGTATAGCAAGACGGGAATAACGAGTGACTTATAAAGTTTAGTTTTTGTTCGTCGAGAGAGGACTTTACTTCTCAATTGCCTACTTAGTCCGAAGAGTTGGAGCGTTGGATTTCGAGGCTGACATTATTGATGGTTGTCTTGTCCTCGTTTACTATCAGGGAAATACATCAGTTCAGAAATATGTCTTAAGCTCGTGCATTTTCACTTCCTTATTTTAACATATTTATTGATTTCAAATTGTTCAAATGAGTAATTTGATATCCATGTTGTTTATAGTATAACATGAATCTTATAAAACAAAAAAAAAATAAAAGAACTTAATAATTGTTTGACTTTCCTAACCTCTTTAGTTTGTGCAATAATTCTGCTAATATTAATTGCTACGTAAATGCGGTGAATAGACGATAAAAACTATAATGTAATAATTATAGAAAATTTTGAAATGTTCGTAACCAAATGCATATACATTTTGTGGTTTCTCAATTTCCTCAACACATTCTTTCAATTACTCAATATATTGTTTGCAATATTGTTGCGATATTTTGCAGCATGTTGCACAACTCTCCCCTCTCTGTTCCTCTCTCATATGGACTCAAGCGCACACGGCCACAGTGTGTTTAAGCATTTGTGTTTGCGGTTTCAGCGCATTATTAAGAGACAAAAAAGAATCGAGTAAGATTATACCGGCCTTTCGCACAACTTATGACAATTATCATATTTAGGGTACTTACAACCTGTCATAATGCATCGTAAAATCATAAAATCATAAATTTTTACACCTGTTTAAAAAAAAATTATTGATGGATTACATGCAAAAATATTTTCGTTGTAACTTATATCTTTATGAGACTATATGAAACCCCTAATTATATAGATACATATAGTATATGTACGTAGATATATTGAATATGGGTATATACTGTGGGCAAAAAATAGTAAGACCTTTTGATGTAAATGTCGAAAACCCATACATTGATTTTTTTCATGGTTATTATGACCATCTGTGACAAATGTCACATCAAAATAATATTTAGCATTTAGTATACGCTTGTCGTTCTGAAGTACATACGAGTAAAAAGCATTCGGCGATTTTTACGATGAGTGAAATTATTCAACAAAGAAACACCATTCAAATTTGTATGCGAAATCAATCTGGTGCCAAAAGAATGCAAGTTTTCCTTCGATAAAAATCGTTTGTCGCGAGCAAATATTTATGATTGATAAAAATTATTCGAAGAGGGTCGAGTACGTGTTGACGACGAACCACGTCCAGGACGACCATCAACATCAACTGATGGTCTACGCGTCAATAAAATAAACGAATTGGTGCTTGAGAATCGACGATTAACAGCCAGAAATCTTGCTGGCATCGTTGGAATATCGGAATGATCAGTAAAATCCATTTTGAAAGAACATTTGGGCCTAACAAAGTGAAAGCACGATTCGTTCCAAAATCACTAAATTTTTTTCGAAAAACAGCGTCGCGTTAACGTCTGTGAAACAATGATTTCAGACTACCTGAATGTCTTGAAGCATATTATTACTAGCGATGAGTCTTGGATCTATGCTTACGACCCGGAAACAGAGATCAATCGGGCGAATAACGTGGCAAAGGTGAGCCGAAGCCGAAAAAACCACGTCGAAATAAGTCGACAAGGTTATATCGACGGTTTTCTTTGGTTATCGAGGTTTGGTGCACTCCGAACTCCTTTCAACCGGACAAACCGTCAATAAGGTCTATTTGAGTGTTATGCGTGGTTTGTCTGAAGCCATTAGTAATAAGAGGCCCACCACTCTTGGTTTTGGCACCACGATAATGCAACATCGCGTTCTGCATTGATTCTTCGTGAGTTTATCGCAAAATTTTCGACCAATATCGTACCGCAACCAGCTTATTCACTTGATTGAGCTCCGTGTGACTTCTGGCTATTCAGCAAGTTGAAACGATCGCTCCGGGGAAACCTGTTGGAGTTAATTCATTAAACGTGTACTATTCCTGAAATTGACTTTTCCTGAAATTAACTTTAACAACTGCTTGGCGGATTGGAAAACTCGTACATATAATCGGAAAAGTGAATTGCGATTACTTTAAGGGGAACGACACAGAATTTGAAGAATAAATTAAGAATTTAAAAATAAGAACAAAATTTGACTATTTTTTTGTTTATATAGAATTAGCATGATATTTTATGTTTACAAAAAAAAAAAAGATTTTGTAAAATTATTTTATTTTATTTATAAACAAACGACATTATTTCACTAAAAAATGTATAATACACATAATATAGTACACCGTTAAATACGTTTCTGTACACATTTTCAAAACTATGTAGCGTCAAACACACTGCACACTCCCCTTGTCGCTGCTCCACGATCGACTCATTCGCTGCACGAATCGTTGACGATGCCTCGTTTCTGCAGCAGCGCACAAACGGTACCACGGAAGTCGTACTGCGAAGCATCCTGAAGTTGTTGATTGAAAACCTGTCGTGGAAAACCCAACATTTTTAAAAATAAACCAACAAAAGTTGGTATTTAAAAATATTATATAATCGCAAATATTCACTTACACCATCGTAAATGATGGTCGGCACAAATGAGGGCGAATACTGGTTTGTCACCTGCTCTGCCAATAACTGCAACTGCGTGCCCACGTTCGTTTTCACACAACCGTCAACGTCGCTGCTGAGGCCCACCAAGTCAGTGCACTTGAAATCCATGGAATTAACGTAAATATGTTATGAATAAAAATTATTTTAGGAAATGTTAAAATTGTCTGCCTTACTTCTTCCACATTCTGTTTATCGTTCGCCAACATTTGACAGATGGCAAAGCGCACACGCTGATCCTGCGTACTTGGCTGATTCAAGACACACGATTGCAAACGATTTCCAGCACATTCTGCGGGTCCATGCTGGCAATAGAACTCGCTGCCATGGTTGACAGACTGTTGAAGAAAAATCGATATCAATACATTGTATAATTAATCAACTTTAATTTATTCGTAGATGTCCTGTAGGAAAAATCATGCGAATAAAATAAATAGATGTGAGTCCATTACAGATATTGCCAAATGTAAGCGCTGGAGAAAGGAGATTTTTTTTGAGAGACAAAATACTTGACGCACATTTCAGCAGATTTTCCTCAAAATTCCTACAATATAATGTAACAAACAAGTCAAAAGCAAAGTGTCTGTTTAGATTTGCATAATTTTATTTATAAATGTATTATCCTCTTGTGTCTCGTGCACATTCTTCAGACACAATTTTTGGTGATAACTATTAGGCTAATCTAAATTCGTTTGAACACAAAACACGTCGAGTCAATTTACACCTTAGTTGCTAATTCACCTGTATGAGTAAAAAGATGCTAAGGAAACACCTCAACTTATTCAAATTCCTCCCTACGAAGTGGTGAATTATACAAAATACTCACCAAAGATCCTTAATTTAGTCCATACATTCAAGTAAAATGGCCGTTGAAGAACATAATTTGAAATGGTTGACTTATTACGATTTGCACCAATGGATATACTACTGTGTCCAAAAAATAACATTTGACATTTGAATTTAAACTACGCGCGTCGAAGGATTTGGAGAATTATTTTTTTTTTAGGTTTGTAGTACTGTCAGTCACATTTATGTCAAATTCCATGTCAAAGTATTCATTAGTGTTTGAGATCCGTGTCGTTTTGTGAGCTGCTAAAAGTGAATTTTTCGTTTTTTGCGATGTCGAAATTTGTTGAGCAAAGAATTTGCACTAAATTTTGTCTACGGAATCAATTTTCTGCTGCGGATACATTGACGATGGTGCAGAAAGCCTTTGGTGATGAGGCTATGTCTAAAAAAATGTTTACAAGTGTAGTGAGTTCCAAGCCGGCAGTGAACGTGTCGAAGACGAAGAGCGTCCAGGGCGACCATCAACCTCAACCGACGAAGCTCACGTTCAACAAATCAAAGATTTGGTATTGAAAAACCGTCGATTAACAATTAAAGACCTTGCTGATGAAGTTGGCATATCGAAAGGCTCAGCCAATACGATTTTAAAGGATGTTTTGGGCCTCAAGAAAACATTGAATTTTTTGGAAAAAAGGCGTCGCGTTGAAGTGTGTGAAACGATGCTTTCCGACTACCAGGGTGTCATGAAATGCGATATAACTGGCGATGAGACTTGGATCTATGCTTACGACCCCGAAACAACCGATCAATCGAGCGAATATCGTGACAAAAGAGAGCCGAGATCAAAAAAATCGCGCCAAAGTCGCTCAAAAATTAAGGTCATGTTGACTGTTTTCTTCGATTATCGTGGTGTTGGGCATTATGAATTCCTTCCAACCGGTCAAACAGTCAACGAGGAATATTATTTGAACGTTATGCGTCGTTTGCGTAACGATATCCGCCTAAAAATGCCGGAATTGTGGAAAGACAATTCTTGGTTTTTACACCACGATGATGCACCATCCCATACTGCCCTCGTAATTCGTGATCATTTCGCCAAAAACTCAACCCATATCGTTCCGCGACCACCGTATTCACTTGATCTGGCGTCGTGCGACTTCTGGCTGTTCACCAAGCTCAATAGACCGCTCCGGGGACACCGTTTTTATACGACAGAGGAGATTCAAGCCGCAGCGAAGACGGAACTGAAAGCCATCCCGGAAAGTGACTACAACCAGTGTTTCGAAGATTGGAAAATCCGTTGGCATAAGTGCGTTGCATCGGGAGGGGATTACTTTGAAGAGGATGAAATTGATTTGGAAAAATAAATAAAGAATTTTGAAAATAAATACAATGTCACCTTTTTTGGGCACTGTAGTATACTTGTATATCTCCATGCTATAGATTTCCATGATGTTATGATAAGTTTCAAAAGCAACACAATAACATAGAACTTCTACGGTAGGAGACAAAGCCAGTTTTTGAATTAGACTACAGCAAGCTGAGAAGAATGGTAGTATTTTGAAATTATTATTTAGAATTGAGATCGAGCTCAAAATTAACCTGCGATGCTATTTTAAAAAATATTAAGGTGAAAATATGCAAGCTATCCAATTAGAGCCATTTTTGCTTAAAAAACTGTCGTAACATTATTTGGAATAAAAACCATTCTTAACTTAAAACTTAAGCCAAGGATTACAAATAGGTGACAATAAGGGATAGACTTTTCGGCTAAGTTATTAATTTAGCCTTTTAAGGGTTACATACAGTTAGAACTTTCAACAAATCTATTTTATTAATTTTATTAATGTAAATATATATTATAATGTACATATATTTAAGAATACATACAGAAAATTTCATTTTTGGATTAATAAATTTAAAAATTTTCTCAGAAAAAATCTGAAAGATTCGCTTTTTACGGCCTTCTAACTGTCTATAACCCCTTAATATGAAGGGTTGTTTTTGCATTTTTTAATACGAATTAGTTAAAAGCATAATAACTGATAAAAATAACTTACACGTGATTTCCCGAACGGCACCAGATTTATATTTAAGTTGTGTTTGAGATTTCCATAGGCTGGCGCCAGCTGCCTGCCCATGAATCGAATGCTGTCCGGACAAAGAGATTCATACAAAATGGTTACGTCAAGCTGGAATTAAGAATAAATACAAGAAAAGACACCGATTTTATTTCGTTAATGAAGAATTTGGAAGCCGTAATGGATTAAGATTTCTACCAACATAAAGGTTAGTGGATACATTTGTATTCTCAGATACGTTTTCGTGATATAATTCTCCTGCCGGCCTATTTGTATATGATTGTAAGACTTATTACTTATTTGTTTGCAAATCTATTCTGCATAACATAACATCTAAACAACATAACGCTTATGTGGCCTCATTTCATGATTGAAAAATACTTGTATACATATTTTAGAATCTGCTGGACCAGCTCAAAATAACGGTACTTTTCAAAACTGCATTATTATGTATTATCAGAAATGCTACATAGAAAAAATATTTATTTCGAATGCAATAATGCAGCGTCCAAAAATACTCCAAACATTGACAGTGAACAACAGCTGCATAAACAGACGGTAAATTAGGTGATTATAAGATGTATATGGTTTGTTTTCAGTCCCAATGCAACAATAAAATTATTCGGTAGCAACAAGAGTCTGTTGACGAAAACAAAATCACTTAAAAAACATTCGAATCTACATAGATCATATTAAAAAAATACAAATTGTTTAACAAAGGTTCCACAGTTTTTAATTTTTCAAAACTTTTCGGTGAATTAAAAAAACTAACCGAGATACATACAGGGTTCTGTATATATACGTATAAATGACCAGGATGACGTCTGTCTGTCTGTCCGTGCAAACTGCAACTTGAGTAAAAATTGAGACACCTTGATGAAACTTGGTATGGAACCTACATAGTACAAAAAAAATCGAGTTCGTAGATGGGCGTAACCGGACCACTGCCACGCCCACAAATCGCCATTAACCGAAAAGTTCCATAACTAAGCATTAAATTAAGATATAAAATTGTAATTTGATAAGTGTATCACAGTAGCAAGGGACACCTGTGGCCAAAAAAGTTTTAAAAAGTGGGAATGGTTCTAATAAGTTTAATGTACATATCTTCTAAACAGCTAAAACTACAACAACCAAATTTTCTGAGCACAAATATTATAAAAACTCCTATCGACAGTGTGAAAATGTATGAAATCGGAAGATGATCCGTAACTAGTTACGCCAGAGACACTAAATTTTTGCTCCAACATGGTATAAGAAGACTTTATGGAAAGCGGTGTGAAAATTGAACGATGGGCGCGGCCCCGCCTACTTTTTGGTGAAATCACATATCAAACCCGACAGGCCGATATCAACTAAACTTAGTACGTATACATGTTGTACATGCTTCTCATATTCCTATATCATATTGCGAAAATAGGCGAAATCGGGCTACAACCACTTCTACTTCCCATATAACACAATTTTTAATTCCATTTGGTTATTTCACCTTCCAGTACACAAATCAAGAATTAATTGTAATAACGGAGTAAAACTTCGCACTAATAATTCCTTTAAAGTGTGCCGCATTATCACTAAAAATTGCCCAAATCCAAGCAAATCTGTTCAAACCTCTAGGTACCGAATTTGTGAGTCCCAGTATCAAATATCGGTCAATGCGAATGATATGCAAAAGAGATGATAAGAAATCCAGAATGAATCCTTTCCTGACAATAGTTATTCTGTGTATCAAAAATGAATTGAATAAGGTCAAAATTTCTTTAAGCCCCCATATACCTAACTTCTAGAATTTGTCGGTCATATATAATATAGATTAGGCTCCGATCATTTCTTTTTTTTTGACGTTTTACATCTTAAGGAATTTCCCTTGCTTTGATTCTTGCAAATTGCAGGAGTATAAAATGTTCGATTGCAACCGAACAACCCCTTCTTACTAGTTATTTACTAATATCATATTTGGGAATTCAGTGAAGATGGTGAAGTCCTTCTGCGAGTCATACTTTCACCCCCATTTGAGTAAGAAACACGTCAATCGTAGGCTCGTACCAAAAAAATTGAATAAGCCGTCACATTCTAGCGTTACTTTGTGACTGTTTTTTTGGCCAAAGGCGAAACTAGAGTCATGACTCAGCCACCATATACGACACATTTTTCTACGTGTGATTTTTTTGTTTTTTTTTAAATTGAGAAATACGCTTTGGGGAACGCGACACGAGTCCATTGAACCAATTTATAAAAATCGCCAGACAATCTGTTCACTTCATGAACAAACAGCTGGTAAACAAACACTAATTGACATATGGAGATCAAATTTCACACGGTCAAATCATAGGTATATGAGTAACAATATTTGCGGTTTGCTCGCGCAGCTTAAGTCTACTAGTCCAATTGAGAACTATGTTTCAAATATGTTTAAAATTTTTTGTTAAATTTTCGTATTCGTCTGGATGGTATTCAATAAGAAAAAGCAATATTTTTGGGTCTCCTCAAAAAGTATCCTAGAAAAACTTTCACACACAAATTTAATAGAAAGTTTGGTTTTACTAAAATTTAAATTTTGTCCAGCTGAAATTAAAGTCATGATATGACAACGTTATTTTAAATAAAGCCAGAAGTTGATTAATGCTTAAAGCTCACAAAACAAAGTTCTTAAACGATTTGGCTGCTTCCCATAAGGTACTTAAATACGCAAAAACATAAAGATGAAATTTAGATCAGTTGCTGATTTTCTCTGCAAACTTTTACAAAAAGAGTACCAAAAATTCAACTTATTTAAACGTGTTTTTTCACGATTGTTATGGATTTAAAAAGGGTTGTATAGACTTTCATGCACTTATAGTTTCCACTTTATAATATCAGTTTTCCTACATATAAATTTATTTTTTCGCAATCACTATCATTTTTTTTAATAAAAAAGCGTTAGAATTCGCATTAGACCCGCTTATAATTAAAATCAGAAATTTATTTTACGAAATTTTCACGCCTCTACCTTGTCTGCAGCAACACTTGGGCCGCCTTGTGCGCCCGCTAACACAACAAACACGAGTTGGAGCAATAAAAGCACAGACCATTTAGTTTCGGTTTTCAGCATTGCAACGAGTTTTGGTATAGAGCAGTAGCCGAATTCTTATGAGCTTAATGAGCAGCTAAGATTTACGAGCATCCGTCTTGGAGTAGTTATTTGCTTTTTTGATTTTTTTTCTATTTTGTATTTTTTATGAGTTCACTGCTACGTGGGGGCGCATAAAACACAGCAAATTTGAATTAATTTCGCGTAATCGAGCAAACAAATATTTTGTTAATTTTTGGAAAAGCTTTGCGTATCCAATTCTTATTTTTTACTTAAACTAACGGTACCGTTAAAACAAATCACTTTCGCAGGCGCGTGCAAAAAGGCTCCACGACGTGTTAACGTTTCGGCGTTGCTCAAACGAATGAAGAACACAGTTAGTGATTTCTGTAGTACATATGGTCGCTCATGACTACCGATATCAACATCATGAGCAACCAATAACAACAACAGTGGCGTAAGCGCCAGTCGATGGCCAGTAAGTCTTTCTGTTCGGCGCTTAAGCTTACCCACACGCCTTGTCGTTAAGCCGGTTTCGAAGGTGCAACCGATGGACGAACGTTTACTCCGCGCAAAATGTGTACGCGTACATATGTAAGTGCGTGCACATACGTACATACAAGTACGTTGAGACGAACATATGGAGCAAATCTCACTTTAGCGGCAGGTGAACGTGGGAAGAAACGAAGCACAGTGGTGCGAGATCGCATTCGAAATGCTCAAATTTTTTCAAAGGTTAGGAAAACAGAGCGTTTTTATTTGTTTTATTTTAAGGTCAAAAATAATCGCCTTATAATCATCGTTTCGTCTCGGTTTTTCCAGAAGTAGCGTAAAATTATCTAGCGACGCCAATCAGCCCTCAGCCACTAACATTTTGTTACCAATTCATACCATGAAGACAGAGTTACATATTTTACCAAATTTTCTTTGAAACCTAATTTCGATTTACGATGCAGCCCAAGGAAATCACGATAAATAATATTTTAAAAATTAAAGAGTCTAATGACCAGCTCGGTTTCAAGGGTTTAAGCATTGATCATAGAAATTTTAGAAATAGCTATTATCTTTAAAACGCTTGTTAAGCTATCTATTTATAAGCATTATATACATAGGTGATTGTTATTTTCATTTATATGGGAAATTTCCCAAACTCAGCGAGGTAACTAATTAAGATAAGAACTTTAAAAAACTTACCTGGAAATGTTTTGTGAAAGTTTTGTAGGAAACCATAAATCGGAACATGGCAAAATAAACTTATAATGTCATATATAGCTTTAGGGTGTAATATGTCCTTAAATGTACTATACATGTGCTGCACTCTCACGCACGCTCGGGATTTTGAGTTCTTTCTGGCAAATTTGAATGCTGTGAGTGATGTACATGACGAGAGACTCATCAGAATACTTATTTAATGGAGAAGTACTAACAAGGGAAATGGAGTGCAGGCATAATAGCAGAGTTTTGCAAGAGACTTCAAAAAAACTTTCCAGAAACCAAATATTTATTCAATAGTTTGAGTAGTGTTATTGGATACTATGTGATCTTAGCGATCATGCTATCGGTATCAAATATTTTTAAAATTTTATTTTTCAAATTTTTAACCTGAAGTGATTCATGAATATCCAAATAGACATACATATATGCACCACATTTCAATTATACGAGTGCCGCTATATATATTTCTGGCCTAATAATGAAAATAGGCATATTTATCAACGAAAATGTTTTTTTTTTTCGTTGGATTTGGCTCATCTTGGAAGAACCACACGGTCGATTGCTGTTTTGCTTCGGGCTCATACGCATAGATCTATGATTCGTCACCTGTGACGATCTTATAAACGTCGTTTGAAGCACCGCGATCGTATTTTTTCAGCATTTCTTTACACCAATCTACACGAGCCTTTTTTTGAGAGATTGTCAAATTGTGCGGGATCCAACGAGAACAAACCTTTTTTACGGCCAGGTGTTCATGCAATATCGAATGTATGCTGTTGGGAGAAATGCATAGGCATGCCTCTATCTGAAGGTATGTTACATGACGGTCTTGCATTATCAGTTCACGTACGGCATCGATGTTCTCTGGCACAACGGCTGTTTTTAGACGACCTTCACGAAATTCATCTTTGAGCGAGCGTCGGCCACGATTGAATTCGTTGTAACAGTTTTCAACAGGGCTATAGGATGGTGCTTCATAGCCATACAAAGATTTTAGTTCATCGATGCACTCTTGTCGTGATAATCCACGTCAAAAGTTGTGAAAAATGATCGCACGAAAATGCACACGAGTTAATTCCATTTTTTGGCCGAGATGAATTTTTTAATTCCCTGTAAATAAAACAATTCACGATTAAATGACAAAACGTTCTAAATGATGTTATGCTAAAAAATATCAAACTTTCCAATGGAAATGTCAGATTGCACCTGGCAACTTTTAGTGTTGCCTAGTCCAGAAATATATATAGCAACCTATGTATACGCTTATGTTACTAAAGAGCCTGCTTCTTTTTATGAATTTTTATACTCTTGCAACGTGTTGAGAGTATAATAGTTTTTTTCACTTAACGGTTTATGTATCACCAAAAACTAATCGCTATACATATGTATGTAGATACAGGGTTATATACATATATACAAATGATCAGGATGACGAGAAAAGTTGAAATCCGTCCATCCATCCATCCGTCCGTACAAGCTGTAACTTGAGTCAAAATTGAGATATCTTGATGAATCTAGGTATGCGCGTTCCCTCGCTAAAATTTTTTTCGAGAAAGTGAAGTTTGTTGTTTGTTGAAGAAGTTTAAAGAAGTTTCTTAACCCATTTAAGCTACAACAACAATCTCTACCGACAGTATACCGGAATGGATGAAAACGAATGTTAACCCTGCTCACTACCCATATAACGCTACTGTTAAAAACTACTGAAAACGCGATGAATCAATAACTAAATACTCCAGAGACATTAAATCTTACCCCCGAGATGGTATGACAATGCTTTAATGGAACCGCGGTCAAAATTGATGATAACACAATTTAAAATTCCATTTGATTCTTTCTAGTACACAAATCAAGAAGCAATAATATAACGGGATATAACTTTTCTCGAATAATGCCTTTAAAGTATGCCACCTTATTGCCAAAAAATTGTCCAAATCCAACTAAAACTATTCAAATATATGAATTCCGGTACCTAAGGTTGACTCTGGTCAATGTGTCAGATTTATAAGACACATTGACATATAACTAACAGGCCTTTTGTAACTGTTGGTACTTCTCTGGTTTTAATCCTTGCAAGTTGCCAGAGTATGTTTCGGTATATCCGAACTTAGCTCTTCCCTACTTGTTTTTAATAGTTAATGTCGAAATATGTTCATATTTTCTCAAAATTTTATTATTTACATTTTTATGATTTCGTGACTTTTACAATCTCTTTATCATTAGGCTTGTTTCAAAACTGCATTAGCAGATATGTAAATAGCTATCAAAAGAACAATAATGCAATTTAAATAACGAAAAAGTAAATAAACGGAAAACTAGCAATTTATTTTTTTTTTTTTTTTTTTTTTTTTTTGCTTCTTAAGGCACTTACCTCGCTTGGCGTGACAGTTCATTTTGCAACAACGAAGCGCTAAAAACAAACGTTAAGCCACAATGAAGGCTTTGTTTACAGTGTTTCTTTTTAAAAAATGGTTACTGCTGCTTGACAAAGCGTAAAAAGATGAGAGTTGCCCAACATCGTTATGGGACTTATGTAATTCCTTTATATCGTCAGCACTTTTTCAGCAAAAATATTTTAAAAGTGTTGTACGTTGACACCCATCGCATCACGATCGTTCTACAGTTCTCTTAAATCAGTTTTCTAATCGGAACAGATTGCACAATGTAGCTGTTCTAAGTTTCTACATAACGGTTTTCATTTCCTTCAAAAAGTCAAGCAAATTTGTAACAGCTTATCAAAGGGTAGTATTTTTAAACACGTCGTGACTTAGACAACTTAAAAATTTTATTGAGTATTTTATTTTGAATCAAACCAAACCAATTTTTGATTGTTTTTCGGTTCGATTTATGCATTTTAAAATAAAAGCGGTTTTGTTTGTGGTTCGGTTCAAAGCCCGTAAAAAAAAAACTGGTTTGCAGTCCTTGGTTTGTATGACAGATATATGCTATACTGATCCGATCTGAACAGTTTCTTAGGATATTGTATTATTTTTTTAAACAATACTCCATGTCAAATTTTTTGAAGATATCTCTCAAATTAAAATGTTTTTCCTACAACAATTTGATGTTGATCGTTCAGTTTGTATGGCAGCTATTTGTTACAGTGGTCCAATGTCGGCGGTCCCGACAAGTAAGCAACTCCTTCAGCTTCCTTCAGATCAATATCTCAAAAACTTGGGGACTCCTTCGCTAGTATACAGACGTATTCACAGACTTTGAAAAATCGACTCTGATCAGCATGCAGAGGATCATTTATATACAAGGTGTTTTCCAAGGTAAACAGGGCAAAAAAATAACAGAGCACATGGTTTTTCGGCAAAATCAATTAATTTTATTCAAAATAGTCTCCTTCTGCTTCAATACAGCTTTTTGTACGGTCCAAAACCATGTCGAACGAGTGTTTTAGCTCATTGGCCGGTATGGCCGCCAGTATGCCGGTGCAAGCCTTTTGAATGGCCTCTACGTCTGCATAACGCTTTCCTTTCATGGGCAAATGCCTTTTTGCGAAAAGGAAGCAGTCGCACGGTGCCATATCAGGTGAATATGGGGAGTGATTAATGGTTAATATGTGATTTTTGGTCAAATAATAATTCACAAGCGTTGATCAGAATGTTGGATTCTGAGCAATTTTTGTTCGTCAAACAATTTGTGCGGAAGAAACCGTGCACACACCTTTCGTAAGCCCAAATGCTCGGTCAAAATGCGATAAATCGATGTTTTGGAGATGTTCAATTTCATTTTCATGAATTTCAATGATGATTTCCGTTGATTGTTGATGAATTCACGCACAATTTCGAAGGAATTTCCGGTGATCACGGATTTTGATTGGTCCACGTGCTGATCGTCATTTACATACATATGTCCTCGCGACCACTTTAAAAAAGTTGAAACCTCTCGTGCACTCTGCTACGAGATAGGCACTCATCCGCATAGATTTGTTCATCAATTGAAACGTTTCGGTAAAAGTTTTACCAATTTTAAAACAAAATTTAATGTTAACTCTTTGTTCGAAGCTCATTTTCGCACCGATAACACAAACATACTGACACTTAAAACGCATTAACTTCACTTCCAATCGATGAAATGTCATGAAATTCTCACTGAACAATTGATAAAGATGGCAGATTCTAATGCACTAGTCAACATATAAATGGCGCGACTGTGGAAGGCACCTTGTACATATACATATATATTTTAGGGCTCTCTGAATTTTCCTTCTAGGTATTACAAACCCTGTTCAGGGTATAATTATCATGCTAAATTATAAAAGGAGGGCAAAACCGCTGATTTTGACATTTTCAGTGAAAACACGTTGAACAATTTGTTTTTGTAAGGAGACTAACGACACGACCTTTTATAATTGAATCATAGCTATACGGATATATTCTTAAAATTGAGATCAATTCGTTTTCAATCGATCGCCTTTTACTTTAAAATCAAATCTTTCTCAATATTGTAAGAGAGTGTTTTGCGGTTAGTTGCAATGAAAAAATAGAACCGTTAACATTTTCATCGTCCGCAACCCACTGTGTCTAAAGTATTATGTATGTATTTTTTTCGTTCGATTACCGAAACAGTTATGCGTTGTCTAGATTTAACATAATCCGTTTTTTAATTAATTCTAATGCGAATTAATTCGAAGAAGGTCAAAAACTTCTCATCCACCGCAAGTTTGTTTCATCAATTAATTATTTATTTTTTATTTTGCATGTTTTTATAGCTTTCTTCCACATTCATATTCATATCTTTCAAAAATGTTTATATTTTATCATTTCTCCTCGGATTGTGCTGCACAATGGACTTAAATATTTTTTCCTCTTTCTTCTGGTTGTTTGCACTTTCTGTTCGTCAACTTTTTGGAATAAAATCAAAGCTCATACAAAGAAGCCTATTGATAGTAGTGAAATTGTACTTTGCGAAAATAACGATGACTTATGTATGAATGTGTATGTATGTATGATATAAACCTACTCTTGTGTATATTTGAGCTTCAATTAGCACATTTTGGAATCTTTAAGACCACTATAACACCGATTTTAAAAATACATTTTTAATATGCATTATGGGAGTCTTAAAGACAGTATGTGAGAAAATATTGATACCCACGCAACGGTGAACATTTTTACTACCTTTTTAGATGAGTTGCCATGCCAACTTCGAAGGTTAAAGCTCATAAAGAGATTTTGACCTATGTTGAACTCTAGAGTCCTTCATTGGAGAGTTTGGTCAGCCTAGGATTTTCACTTCTTACTTACAACTTCTAAAAATAGGTCACCAACCATGTTCGGCTCGTACCTACATATCTTTGCCGATTCTCCATTGTTTCTGCATATTATTATAACTGTTGTTTTTTTAGGCATGCGGTTTACGAGGGCTGCTATATATATTTCTGGCCTAATAATGAAAATAGGCATATTTATCAACGAAATGTTTTTTTTTTTTTTTTCGTTGGATTTGGCTCGTCTTGGAAGACCCACACCGTCGATTGCTATTTTGTTTCGGGCTCATACGCATAGATCCATGATTCGTCACCTGTGGCGATCTTATAAAAGTCTTTTGAAGCACCGCGATCGTATTTTTTCAGCATTTCTTTACACCAATCCACACGAGCCTTTTTTTGAGCGATTGTCAAATTGTGCAGGATCCAACGAGAACAAACCTTTTTTACGGCCAGGTGTTCATGCAATAACGAATGTGTGCTGGTGGAGAAATGCATAGGCATGCCTCTATCTGAAGGTATGTTACATGACGGTCTTGCATTATCAGTTCACGTACGGCATCGATGTTTTCTGGCACAACGGCTGTTCGACCTTCACGGAATTCGTCTTTGAGCGAGCGTCGGCCACGATTGAATTCGTTGTAACAGTTTTTCACAGTGCTATAGGATGGTGCTCGAAAGTTGTGAAAAATGATCGGACGAAAATGTTGACGAGTTAATTCCGTTTTTTGGCCGAGATGATTTTTTTAATTCCCTGTAAATAAAACAATTCAAGATTAAATTACAAAACGTTCTGAGTGATGTTATGCTAAAAAATGTCAAACTTTCCAATGGAAATGTCAGATTGCACCTGGCAACACTTAGGGTTGCCTAGCCCAGAAATGTATATAGCAACCTATGTACAATGAGACAATACTCTTTCAGTATTTTTGATAATTATTACATGATTTCAACTCGAAATCATTTTTAAAACATAATGTCAAACCCTTACCTTTATGATATAGCTAAATTCTTGACAGAAAAACACTCAAAAAATGCTTGACCGTAACATTGAATTAAATGCGTTTTACTCCTTATTAAAAACCACATGTCAGAGATCAAGTGAATTGTGTGAGACTCAAATGCTGCAACCCAAATGATCAGGGATGTAAACACTAAATTATTCCTTTAACAACAGCGCGCCAGCCGTTTCTTCTTTTCACTTTTTGGAGCCAATTTAAAATAACAATTTCAGTCGGATCCTTCTCCAAAAGATCTCTTCTACGGAGTGGAGTTCTTCCTCTTTCTCTGCTTCCACCGGCGGGTACTGAATCGAAAACCTTCAAAGCTGGAGTGTTCTTTTCCATCAGAACGATATGCTCTAGCCGGCTCAGTCGTCTCTTGATTCACTGAACTACATACATACATATGTCAATGTAACTCAACGTTCCATCGAATGAGATATTCACCTTTGCCAATACGCAGAAGACCATAAATTTTTTACAAAACCTTTTTCTGAACACTCCTATGGCTGACTTATCAGATGATGTCATTCCACGCCTTCGCACCATATAGCAGGACGGTAATGATGAGGGACTTGAAGAGTTTGGTCTTTCCCGGTGGACGGTGGGCGCACGATTAAAGCTTATATACGGTATTAAGAAGGATTATTCCACGGTAATTGGCGCAGATTCTGGGATCCCCCTTTTGTGGATTGGGCTGGACATACTTTGGTTCCAATTGTCGGATAATGCATGGACTTTGTCAGTTCTTCACCGCCGTATTTGAATAGTTTTGTCGGTAATCCATCGGACCCTACCGCTTTGTTGTTCTTCTGGTGGGTAATTGCTATTCGAACCTCATCATAATCGGGCAATGGAAAATCTATTTTATCGTCAAATGTTACACTTTCACTGCCGTTGAGCAGGCTGAAGAAGTGCTCCTTCCATATCTTCAGTATGCTCAGCCACTAAATCACCACTTTCCACCACATTCCGTTAGACGTCTCATCTCTTCGATTGCGATATACGGTATCCGCTTTCTCTCCACGGCTACACGGCAGTTCTCACCATACCAGCTGTTCTTTCAACCTTTCCAAAAACCAATGATTTCGTTAGAAGCTTGAAATGCCGTCCCACAATTCCCTTATACCGAGTTGCTGGTGAGTGCTCTCAGAGAGCAGGAGTGCAGAGTAGAGGGCGTATCTTCGTCACAACAAGATAGTGGTCCAAGTCGATGTTAGATCCTCGGAGCGTACTCTCGTCAAGGATACTGGAGACATGTCGTCCATCTCTAATAACACGATCGGTCTGGTTTTAAACTTTTCGGTCCGGAGGCAAACAAGTGTCTTGAAGAATTTTCTTGTGCTTAAATTCAGTATTACAGACAACCACATTTCGGGCCTCTGCGAAGTCAATCAGCCTCAATCGATTTGGAGAGGTTTCGCCATGGATGCTGAATTTTCCGTTAAAATCGCGAAGCACAATTTTTACATCGTTGCACAGGCTTCTGTTGTTGTTTTTGTTTTAACGGAATATCAATCCCCGTTGGTAATCGATGGTAAGGATTGTCCAGGTTGTCGTCGACGTCATCTAGCGGGAGGCTCAAGAAACGTGCTGTCTCGACAGAGTTGGGCCAATGGGAAAGAGGTGTGGCCAGTGTCATGCGGAGACTCATTGCATGCAGGGCATATATTGGATATGTCTGGGTCTATTCTGGATAAACCTGCTACAGTTTCCAGAACGAAGCTGCACTAGGGTCACTCCCGGTTCCGCGGCAACTCGAGCTCTTCATCTGCGATGGGTGGCCTCCAAGAAGGCCATTCACTGGAAGGGAATCAATGAAAGTGTTGATAGCTTCACTGTGAATGGCGGTCAGTGCCTGTTGGAAGTTAGTTGCGTCCGAAGTCCGGTCGGGGTACTTTTCGATACCATCGACGTAGTTAAAGAAAGACCTCTTGATGTTCCTAGTTCCGCTCCAAGCAGGCGGCTGCAATTGTGATTTCTACGAAAGCATCCTAACAGGAACTGCCTGGAGAGGAGTTCATTATGCTCCTTAACTGGGAGCATAAACGTCTCTATGTAGGTGTTCGATGGGAGACATCAAGAGGCATCCTGTCGTGGTCCGGAGTGCAGTGTTCTGACAGGTCTGAAGCTTTCTCATCCGCATACCACTGCATCCAGGTTGAAAAATTTTACTCTGATGCGAATTGTGGCTAGACGCTCATCCACCAGAGTGAATGCCAGGACTCGACGACTGAGTATTTATCTCATCACGAATCTTTTTCATAGGGAGTGGTTTCTAAGTGTCGGGTCCCAAACTCAGCGCACAACCCAGCGCTAGGTGAGTGGTACAAAGTTTTCTACCAAACGGGTTAGCTACCACATCTTACAAAATGGTTGCTCACGTTCCCAGGGAGCGCGGCGAAGACCCAAAAGTATGAATTGTGTATAGCTCTTCGACATTAACTGTTTACCAAGAAGCGTAACTATACCCCTAAGTTGACGGAAAATAATTTTGACTCCTCGGAGTAGTGGGGTCATTACTTCCAATAGTTGCTATCTGTTATTTAAAAAAATCTGTAGTGGTTAGTGCCATGCGGGAACTCATTGCAGAGAACGTTTATCATAGAGAAGGTTCACGGTGCAGAGAACGTAAAAATATTTTTGGCTAACTCGGTCGAGATGAGGGAGTTTCACCACTGCTAGCTCGGCAGGAGAAACAGTTGCGCTTGAACAGAGCTGAGCATTCAATGAAAATTATGCTCAGAATTATGTATTGTTGTTACAGACGTACATATTATATATACCGAAACGAATCTGTAGGCGTACATTTCTTTACATTGAAATTAGCTTATATTTCTCATTTGATACCGAATATGCTCAATTCTGCTATTTTCGAGTTCCCTGCTGCAAAACTCTGGTGAAACACGATTAAAATTTGTGTGTGGTGAAACTCCCTCATCTCTGCCGAGTACAACTGCGAAAAGTTACGATATCTAAATACCCGATACGATATCTGAATAGGCCTAATATTTACTGATTTTGGCGTCATCTAGCGCCAACATATCGTCAACAAATTTAGAATGTTGGCTACTCTGTTTTCCTTACACTCAGCAGGGAACTCCTCTCCAGCAACACATGGTCAAAAAACAAAACAAACCAATCCACGGAATTAAATGAGATTTCTGCACCGCTGAATAATAGTTTTACTAATAAAAAAAAGAGTAACACAATGCCGAAAATTAAAACTGAAAAGAAAACTCGCATACACCAAGAGGTGCAAAAGCAAGGTAAGTGTGATAAAAGATATAATGTCCACCTCGCAGTTTTATTGACATTTACTATACACTATTTACAATTATTTCCATCCAGGCATCGTCTTCAATAAAGATTTTGGCCAACATATACTAAAAAATCCTCTTGTCATACAAAGTATGCTGGAGAAGGCTGCATTGCGCAACACAGACACCGTATTGGAAATCGGTCCGGGTACCGGTAATATGACGGTACGCATGTTGGAGCGAGCGAAGAAAGTCATTGCCTGTGAAATCGATACAAGATTGGCTGCAGAATTGCAAAAACGTGTGCAAGCTACGCCATTGCAACCGAAATTGCAAGTGCTCATCGGAGATTTCCTCAAAGCGGAGTTGCCTTTCTTCGATTTGTGTATTGCCAACGTACCTTATCAAATCAGTTCTCCACTGATTTTCAAATTATTGCTACACCGGCCACTATTTCGATGTGCCGTCCTAATGTTTCAGCGGGAATTCGCGCAACGTTTAGTTGCCAAACCGGGTGATAAGCTGTATTGTCGCCTGAGCATCAATACCCAGTTGTTGGCACGCGTCGATATGTTAATGAAAGTTGGCAAAAATAATTTTAAACCACCCCCAAAGGTTGAGTCAAGTGTTGTGCGCTTGGAACCAAAGAATCCACCTCCACCTGTCAATTTCACAGAATGGGATGGCTTAACACGTATCGCATTCCTGCGGAAGAATAAAACTCTGGGTGCGGCGTTCAAAATCAATTCGGTGCTTGAGATGTTAGAAAAGAATTACAAATTACATTTGTCGTTGCATAATAAAGTAAGCTTGAATTATTCTAAAATCGTAAATAAATAATGTAATTTGTTTTTACAGCCACTAGAGTCAGATTTCAACATGCAAGCCAAAGTTTCAGCCATACTACAGAAGTTGGAAATGGAAAATTCGCGTGCACGTTCAATGGATTTGGACGATTTTATGAAATTACTGTTGGCTTTCAATTCCGAAGGCATACATTTCAACTAGTGAATAGTAAATTATTTTGAAAATAATTGACTTTAATTAATAAGGCGACAAAGGAATAAAATGCGGAAGGGTTGACAATTAGCAATAAGTAACTGCTAACTTCATGAAGTCCTGACGTACAAATCTATAACAAAATAAGCATTTTAAACGCATTTGTTGCATTTATTTGAGCGAAAGTTCAGTACATTCTTGTTAGAGGTTTATATTCATAATTATATATGGGGGTATTTCTTAGATATGCTATATATCTATAAATTTTATTAATATAAAGAAAATATTTTAATGTCTTTAGTTATTTGTATACACCATAGATTACAATTATTTAAAAATTATAACACATGAATAGGTAAAAGATGTAGGGATATTTAAAAGGAGATAAGTTTTGCGTTTACAATTTCGTTTAATGTTCAACACACACACGATGATAGTCTATAAACAGTAAAATTATTGGATTCACAAATAGGATTATTTACCCGTTGCGTCATAGACATACTATACTACAATAGTTATAATGGTTTTCGTTAGTTTAATACAACAATCAGTTCACGACTTTTTATTTATTTACGTTCTTTAATTTGTTCTCCTTAAACTGCCAATAATTTGGCAACATGTGTAATGAAATTGTAAATATTATTGTTTGCAATCAAACGTCATAATCGAATTTCAACTTTCTTTACACCATTCGAAGTTGGATCCATATGAAACGCCACCGTAAATTTTAATTTAATTATAATCCAATCTACAATTATTATTTTTTGTTTATTGGGATCTCAGTACGAATACTTTGGCATTTAAAACGCTAATGAAGTTCTTTCGTTAAATTAATGAAACCACAACTACATAAAAAATGACATGCGTAATTTGCCCTTTAGTCGGAATACAACAAATGTTTTTTTAACAGACAAACTACAACAAAATAAAATTGCACTTTTTACACTGAAATATGCCTACGAGAAATAATAAAAACTTGCATGAACAATACATGCGTATTAATTATTACACTTGTCATTATAAAAGTCCACACAGCTACAACCGTATGCTATACGAAGCATTGGAGGTTACACCGTAAAATAATCTACACTAATCCACATAGGTTGGCATAGGTCAACTAATTGAGAAAACTTAAAATATCTTGTTGTGATAATGTATTCAGATTCTTATTATCCTGTGACTGTTGCTGCGTGGTATTCTGCTGTGGTAGCAGTGGTGTTAAATTATTCATACTATTCAAAGCGTTGCCATTACTGGCACCAACACCGCCGCCACCACCACTATTATATCCAGATGGATAAATATAATTCACTGCCGGTCTTTGCATGCTGGCGTTAACGAGTTTATTACTACCGCCAAAGGGATCCAAATTGTCTAAAGACGATGCATTGTTATTACTATTACTGCTAATAGCCTGAGGCGAGGCTAATTGATGGTTCATAACTAAAGGATTTGCGCTATGCCAGTTGTTGGTCCAACTATCATTTGAGCGCGCTTGGTTGGGACTGGTCAAATTGTTGCCACCACCACTAAGTGCATACGGATTTACAATGGGTGAAACTGCAGTAGTAGATGTAGCAGCAGACTTTGGCGAAGGGGAGTTGCTCAAATTGGTCAGATTCGAATTCATTAAAGAGGAAAGAATGTCCGGTTTGGGCGGTGCGTTGTGTGATATTCTGTAAAAGATTATTAAAATAGTAAAAAATATCAGCGAAATATTTAAAAATAATACTCACTTAAGCACATCGTTGTTTGTTTTAAATTTTTGTTGTTGACCTGCTTGTGTTGTATTTATTTTTTTCGTTGGTTGCGTTATGGAGAAGCCCGAAAACATGTCATCGTCGCTATTTCCACTGCTGTTAAGACTTGTGTTTGTTTTTGTACCTTGTTCCAATTCTGTAGTCAAAATCTCAGAAGCATCACGTGGCCTGCGCAAAAAGTACGTAATCATAAACACATCATAAACATAAAACTGCATTACTGAAAAACTCACTTGTTTTCTCTTTGGATAGTTGAGAGTTGCTCCAATTTCTCACGTTGTTCCTTCTCCACCCGACTGAACATTTCCTTAATTAGTGTCACAATCGTGTTGAACTGCGCGATGGTGAGACCGTTCTCAACGCATAAAGGCATTAAAAACGGTATACATTTATGTGCCATTACATCTTTAGTTATACCTAACTTAGTGTTGGTCATGGCGATTTTATAAATTCCAATTATAGCCATAATAATTGCGGGTTCGCGGCTTTGTATCTGCTGCAGGAAAGGCAATATTTCATCCAACACCAGCCACTTATCTAGATCTTCTAGTAGTTTACCAATCGATATCAAACAATTTACTTTCACCGACACATTGCTGCTGTGCAAGCAGAGTTTCTTAATTCGTGGTATCACAGCGTTTTTCATGGCGTTGTAGTCAATTAAATTGGAAAACGTCGGTAACACACCTAAGCATAACTCTTGTATTTGCGGCATATCACATTCCAATGAGCGATAAAGCAGTGGTAGAACGTGCAGCTTAACTTCTTCAGCAGGTGTTAACTTTAGTAAGAGATCCATTTTTTGCATGAAAATTAAAAGTATTTGTATGGGATCTGTCAATTTGAAAATGGGTTTCAGATGCGGAAGGATATGTTCGCAATACTCTTTCTGACTACTCATCTCAGCGATGAGCAAGACATTAGGTAAAACAAAAGGTATCATTGGCGAATTCACGAATTCTTTTACCAAATATGGCAATATGGAATGTAAGTTAACGCGATGCGGTAGTGTTGGTATGATTTGTGGAAGTCCTTTGTAGAATTTGGATTTTTGTAAATTATCCCATTGATAAAGGGAATCCAAGTAGCTCAGTGTCTTAACTCCAACGTCTTGGAAATATACTATCTGTTGCATTTATATACAAATTTTATATTATAAATTTAAATAATTTATATTATAAATTTAATATTTGTATATGTATATTTATTTCTTACCTGTTTCATTTCGTGCAATTGGGGGCGCATATGCGGACTTGGATGTAACAAAGCTCTTAAGCTTTCGTTCAAATCGCTGGGAATACTATTCATTGGCGGGTACTTTCGTTGGTTAAGATCAGTAGCGTATCGACGAAATGAACTATAATCACTACCAAACATTTTTAACGGTTTACCCGAATAAATTGTGAATATTAATACACCTGGCAAAGTTACGGTAATGTTAATCTTTTTTTGAGCTATTGCTAAAGCAACTTTATATAGTTACATACCTAAAGAGAAAAGATCACTTTCGGTGCTATTTATTGTATTTAACGCTATTTCAGGGGCACAGTACTCCAAACTCGGTTGAGCTAGGACATGAACAGAAGTAGAGTACTCGCGGCATGGCCAAAAGGGTTTACCATCGGTCGCAGGTTGATTAGCTATGCAGAAGTCAAAACCAAATAATTTCCAGCTCCTATTTTTATTGATCACAATAGTTTCTGCGCATATATTACGGTGCACGATTTTGGCGTCGTTATGTAGAAATGACAAACCGTCAAATAGTTGCAATAGTCCATGACGTATCTCAACATCATAGAGTTTTTTATCCGAACGTACTGAATCACCCACAACATTGGCCAGCGAAGCGAATACTGGCTCCGTTGCGAACGCCAAGGAATCGCGTGACTCCTCAAGCGGATGTTGAACAGTAAGTACGTGTGGATGCCGTATTTTTGTTAACTGTTGCACCCCACGTCTTAATGTTTCCAACATTGTTTCTCGATCATCTTTTGACCAGCGCTCCAGCATTTTCTTTTCGAATACAAATACAGAGACTTCCTGTTTCGTGCTCTTCTTGTAGCCATTGTACACCTTCCACATAAGCCCTGAATAATAGTTAATTGTTAATAAATTGTATATTAGCCTTTTTACATAATAAATTACTCACCTACACCTGCTGTACACACCTGCTCCAGCACTTCATATTCTCTGGTGACGTTGTTCCCTGGGAGAACACCAGACAGCTGTGATACTGTCGTATGTACTGTTGAGTAGAATTTATTTATTACGTCCATGGCCATATCCAATTGGATATCTACAGAGAACAAAAATTACGAAACACCGATATAAAGGAATTTACTGCTTTATTTTGTAAAGGAACTAATAACTTTTTCCTAACTTCGATGAAATCTTTGTTGTCTATTTTATCTTCTCTTTCGTAAATTACTAATCGATAGAGAAAGGTGTATTCAGCGGATAATCAGCAGGGCTACCAAGTGTTACATAAAATGATATTTGCTGATTTTCTAATAAAAATTTACTCTTGAAACTTTATAATTCATAAGTATTACTTTATATGCTATTTTAAACTGTAATGAAAAATAGTTATATTAAATAATTTTCGCAACGTTTACCAATTACTAATTCTTAACAATTTTTGGGTAAAAATAAGTATCTTTTTAATTTATACCATGTTCAGACCGAAACTTTGAAGGGATTAGAATACATTTAATTACATTCACTAATCAGCCCGTTCTCACAGCCGTTAGAAAGATCTAAAAACAGCTGTTATTGTCATTCAAGAATTCACATCGCTTAATATTTATCAAAAGAAAAGATTGTCATATAGTATTTTGAAATAAAAACCGCCTTTTTTTAAATATTTTCCATATAATAGAAATAATGGAAGCATTTTTTCATTTGTTAAGTCAATTTTCAGGTGAAATTAGATTCATTGCTTAAAAAAAAAATTTTTTTGTTTACATTTTTTCCCCTTTGTAGTGTCTAAATCAATTGAGATAATGTAACGGATTTCCAATGCTGACAAGTAGATGGCGCGAAATCAGAGTCGCACAGAGAGATTCAGCGTAGATCAGTTTCAAATCATTTCAATGAAGTGATTCGGATCTGTCATTTTTGTATGGCGAAATCTTGATAAATTTATAAGATTAGTGGGATAAACCACTCAACAGCCGAAATCGTGTGATTAAGTGTCAGTCTGAACATGGTATTAGGTAATTACTTTACTGTTTAGTCTATTATTTCAGTTAATGTAGTAATATTTATAAAATAATATTTTTGGTAAATATATACATACATATGTACGTTAGATCTCCCAATGGAAATTATATATATTTTAATTTTTTCAATAATTTATATATTTAAAAAACATATGTTTATTTTTTTCTTTTTTAGGCAACCTAAACTATACATACCTTATTCTTTATTTATTTATAGTAAGAAATAATAAAAAATTTTTAAATTAAGCTTACTATTATATACATATAAAATATAATACGTATTCGAGCCTTAATTCATTTAATTTTTAATATAAAAGCATATTTTCCTATGATGTATGATACATTTAATCAACCAAATTCATAAACCAAATATCCACGTTTCATCAATTTTGGTTCACATTCCAGTCGAAACAAGTTGCTACTACCTTTCAATTGCAGCTGAGCCTAGAAAATATTTTTGTTGAAATAAGTTAATCATTATATATACATATGTATAAGCAGCTCATTTGGATGAAAGCATTTACCATTTTATTGCCACAATCTAATTTATTTGCATAAAAATTTAATATAAGTGGCTTTGTACGGTTCACGACAACGTCGTTGACATCTAGACACGGATTACTACCGTAACTGATAACGCAATCTTCTAAACTTATTTCATCCAAATGTAAAGAGAGCAAAAACAATTTTTCAAATTCCAACTCGCTACGTACATAGCACGCATGAAAGTGCAAGACACGTAACGTAGGTAATAAAGAAATGTAAACAAGCATATCGGAAAATGCCAACGGATCGACAGCCAATACTAATCGCCTCAAATGGGTATGCATTCGAAAGCTAATAACTTTTGGAAATATTGCTGTAATATCACGTGAATATATCTCCTTAATGTGTCGAGTGTTGTGCAGCTCTCCGAGCTTATTGTGGAGTGCATCCAAATTAGCTCTCGAGTATAAATCAGTGATATTTAGCTCCTTCAAATGATTCAAATTCTTTAATTGTGGCGTAAAATAAGACAACTCATAAGAATTAACAACCAAATGGCTTAGAGTACAATATTGCAGAGTGTCCTCTGCTAGGTGTAGATCCTTCATTTTAAAACTTTTCAAGATTAATGTATGTAATGGCAATTCTTGCAGTATCCGCTCTAAGTAGTTAAATTGAAATGTATAACAGGAACTAAGTGTTAGTTGTTCCAAGTGTTCCCACAATACAAATCCTGCACCTGTAAATTTTCCATTAGGTCTCAGATGTCTTAGGTTTGGGAAAATATCATGTAAGGTAGTTACAAATTCGTGTTCCAACATCTCTGACCCTGTCACAGTTATACAGAGGTTGTTTGTTTTGTTAAATTTATATCCATTTAGCAGACTAATCATATCTTTGGCGTCAAGTTCGAGTTGTAGATTTTCTACATGTTGATGCACGACGCATATAAATTGTTTAAGCTCATGGAATTCGAGTGGCATTTCAGGTGGTAACTTTAAATGCAATTGTCTTTTATATTTTGTTTTCCACATACTCCCAATAATATCAATTAAACTTTTATTAGAGAGTAAAACTGCTATCTGTTCTTTCAATGATAAATATCGTAAAACTTGAATCAAACAATCTTCATTCAAAGAATCCATAGCTATTAGTTGAATTAAAACAAAAATTAAGCCAATTAAAAACTATTTCAGAAACTTTGTTTTTTGATATTTAACATGAAAATTTAGATGAGTAAACGTATATTGGCAAAATTAACGTATATCCAAAAATTAAATTTGATAGAATAAACAAAAACTAATATAGCCCTATTTTTGACATTTCTTCTTCTCACAACAGCTGTAACAAAACAATATTGCTAAGTTACATTAAATTTTTTAATTGATCGAGATACCGGAAAAAAATAACTAAATAACTAAATACTTACCAGTTTGGAAGACAATTAATTGTTTTTATCTATTCCTGGGAACGGTATTTAATATAAATAAGTGAGTAAAACACAATTCTTAAATAGTACGAAATATGTTTATAATAAATATTGTTATATATTCATCAAATTAACTTCTCAAATCTTAAATATTTCGAATATATCCTAATACGAATATATTTAGTAATTAGTAATAATTCTATAAAGCTTTCTTATAAATTTTATTAATTTCTATGCTTAAAACTGTACACTAACTAATTTTTATATCCTTGATAATTACTAAACTATGATTGAGTAACTAAAAACACTTGACAACACTATACACATTGTTTACTTCGGCTTCTTTGCTTTCATTATATTGCATTCTTTACTGCTTCATCGTGCTGCACAAATCATTTGCATTTCGAAATATTTTGCAATAAAAGACACAAACTTTCGTTTTATATAGCCGTTTTAACTATGGCCTCTGTTGCTAAATCTGGAGTAAGTAAAGAAATAGTATAATCTGAAATATTCAATCAACTTTGATCTCTTTTCAGTCAAGCGGCTCCAATGCCAGCAGTACAACAGCATCCACGTCGACACCTGCCCCTCCAAGTAACATACAGGAATTCAATATTCGTGTACCTAAAAATTTGCGAAAAAAGCATCATGTTATGCGTTTTAATGCCACATTGAACGTCGACTTTGCGCAATGGCGGGGAGTTAAAATGGAACGTGAAAATAATATGAAAGAATTTCGTGGTATGGAGGAAGATACTCCAAAATTTGGGGCAGGATCCGAATATAATCGTGATCTTCGCGAAGAAGTACGACGAAAAAGTTCGGCATAATTGCCAAAAAATATAGACCCGAAGCGCAACCATGGATTTTGAAAGTCGGTGGCAAGAGTGGTAAAAAATTTAAAGGGATTCGTGAGGGTGGTGTTAGTGAAAATGCAGCATTCTATGTGTTCACTCATGCTCCCGATGGTGCAATAGAAGCATATCCATTGAATGAATGGTATAATTTTCAACCGATACAGCGTTATAAATCTCTATCCGCTGAAGAAGCAGAACAGGAATTTGGACGAAGAAAGAAAGTTATGAATTATTTTTCGCTTATGTTGCGTAAGCGTTTGAAGGGCGACGAGGAAGAAGAACAGGACCCGGAGGAAGTAAAAATTAAAGGAGCAGCCAAGAAACCGAAAGAATTAAAGATCAGTGAAATGGATGAATGGATTGATTCTGACGAAGAGTCTGACTCGGATGAAGATGAAGAGAAGAAGAAGAAAGAAGAAGACAGCGATGAGGACGGTGGCAAGAAAAAGGGGAAAAAAGGTCTGCAGAAGAAGCCAAAGAAAAAACGTGACGTTGATGACGAAGCCTTTGAGGAATCGGATGATGGTGATGAGGAAGGACGAGAAATGGACTATGATACGGAGTCTAGCGAAGAGTATGCTAAATTTTTGTTTATAATTTTTTGTTAAAAGACTGAACAAATTTTTTCGTATTTACAGTGAACCAGATCCAGAGTCTAAACTGGACAAGGATATGAAATCGGTAGCTGAAGAGGATGCCCTACGCAAACTGCTAACATCGGATGAAGAAGACGAAGAGGAGGAGAAGAAATCGGATGAATCTGATAAGGAAAAGGATAAAACTAAAGAAGAAGGAAGCAGCAAAGAAAAAAAGAAAACTAAGAAAGTCTCGAAAGACGAAAAGAAAGGTACGTAAAGTTAATTACATCTTAAAAATAAAAGTAGGCAGTACCAAAATGATTATATCGCCAACTAAAATATTATTGCTTTTCAGAATCTTCTAGTGATTTTAGTTCAGATAGTAGCGACTCTGAAGATGAAAGTAGCAGCAGCAAGAAAAAGGCAAAGGAGACGCCAAATATCAAGAATACAGTTAACAATAATTCACGTTCTGCAACACCAACTGGAACATCACCGAATAGCGCAACCAAACGGAAAGTCAACAATAGCATGCCTAGTGATCTTACAGCTTCGGAAAACAGCAACAGCCCTGTAAGCACACCTGCGAAGCGTACAAAAACAGATACTACACCCATAGTGCCATCCACATTCGCCGGTGTAGTAAATGCTAACAATAAAGAGTAAGTGCTCTAAAGAAAATTTTTAATTTTGATAGAGTAATAGAGTTTTTATTGTTTATTTTCAGTGATTACGGTATAACTGAAGAAGCTGTTCGTCGTTATTTAATGCGCAAACCGATGACACCGACAGAGCTTTTGACGAAGTTTAAAAATAAAAAGACTGGAGTCTCTAGCGATCGTCTTGTGGAAACAATGACCCAAATCCTAAAGAAGATCAATCCTGTTAAACAAACCATTCAAAACAAGATGTATTTGAGCATCAAGCCAACAAAGTGATTGAAGTGTGCAACGATCGTGGTCTGATAAAGCATGCCGTAAAATTGTATTTTTAAGAATGTGCAACATATTAGCTGTTAAACTATTTAGTTGTTTTATGTAGTAAACAATGCTAAATAAAATAGTTTTTTAACAAAATTGAAATTTGTTCAACATAAAAAAATTATTTTCATGTTAAAGACGGGATTATATAACAACGAATTCATTCGTTTTTTAATAATACGAAAAGTATTTCAAGTTTGTGTAACATATCTGCAACTTACATATTTATTGTGAATGAGCCATGAAAATTTCTCACAGTCAATCGAATGAGAAGAAGCATAAAGTTATCCACTTTTTCATACGGAACGAAAGATTCTTAAAAAATCCAGCAATTGTGTTCTAATCGTGGTAAAAAAGGCGGTGCTAATAAAAATGCAGCCTACTCGTTATAGAAAAGGCCGCAATAGTGAAAACTTCAATTTTTCTAAAACAAATTTAAATTAAAAGAACAAATTCACGTGAATTAGAGAAGGCAGACATTTATATATGGCCCATATATATATTTATCGGCTGCGAATGGGCTCACACAACAAGGCTACATCAAAGGAGACATCCACAAAGTAGAAAGTAAAGAGAAAAGTCAAAAACAAAAGCGCAGAAATATAATAATAAGATAGAGATGAAAACATATGAGTAGGTGTCTGCGGTTGTGTGGTGGATAATCGAATAAAAGCGAAAAAGCAAGAGTTTAAAGTGTTTGTCAAAACGCAAGTAAATCCACAATTAAAAAATAATAATTTAGAAAAGTGAGTGAAGTGAGAACAACGAAAAATTTGCTAAAGAAAACCAAATTTTGACGGTGGGCAAAAAGTGAACAAAGCAAAAAGCCTTAAAATTAAAAATGTCATAGAACAAAAGGACAGGTAAAGCAGCTGATAAGGAAATAAAACTGAATCTTTTAGAGACATAGTGGAGGATAAAACAGTTGATATTGTTATTGTAAGTTTTGATACATGTTTTATTTTTGTGCATACACGGTATACAATTATTAAATTAGCGATGAAGTAAATAAAAATGAACAAAAGCGTGCAGTACAGAATGTTACATTCCAAATGGTTTACGTTCATGAATCTTGCATAATATTATTTAGCAACATTATTTTTGAACATGTTTCTACTCAATTTTGTGAATCTTTCTTCGCAAATCGTACGACGCATTAAAAGTGGCCTTAAGAAGCACGTACAAAATTTTGCTTTGTGGTTTGGATTAGCTTTCTACCACATAATGAAGTTAGCACAAATATGTGTATAAATTTAAAGGATTTTTCATGTTCGAAAAATAATAATTAATATATCTTGTTTTTCCCCTGAAAATTGTATGTAATAGTCTCTCTTAGTTTAGAGAACAATCGTTAAAAAACTTGCCCACAATGAGCACCACGTCTGCTAATGGCTGGTTTGCTTTGACAATTATGAAATGACCCGTTGATGCGACGTGCTATTGAACTAGCCTGGAATATTCATGTGTAATATCAAGTACAAGGGCTTCACTTGTAATTGTGTAGTTTTAAGTTCAAGTTCTCACTGGAACTAAAGTGTTGCACTTTTTGAATGCAACAGCGCTGAATACGCTGCTTTTTTTTCCAAATAAAAATGTTTTTGTATTATTTCACAACAAAGCTATGAGCTATTGCTACCACATTCTCACTTAACCCTTTGTGTCAACCACCTGTGTGTAAAATTAATATGTTATGCTGATCTCCACTGCTCGTCAATATCTTTTGAGTGTTCAAATGTATTATTCGGGTATATGTGTAGTTTGCATTTCTAATTTAGCGTGTTGTCAATGTGACAAACGGTAAAATGCACAGAAAGATAATTGTTGTCACTTATTAGAATTCATCGATTTGTATACATGTACATGCGGATATATTGTTTGTATTGTAGCTATGGGTTTTTTTCTATATGGCTTTTAACACCAATTTTATGTAAAAATTTGCCAGCCTATGAACATTTGTCGCAAATTTAATTACATAAACAAACAAATAAATATGAGTTTGGTACTATTGTAAAAATTGTACTACACTATTAATGAATGATAAACAAATCATCAATCAATAAGCATGTGTTAAAAAAATCTCAATTTTGTTTGAATAGTTCGAAAATATATACATATGTTGGATTAAATATACACAAATTTATACACATATTCATATATGTACATATGTACACTTATGGACAAAATAGTAGTTGTAAACAGTTTTTACTTAACAACTTTGAAAAATTTGCAGTTAAAATAATTTTTTCTTGTTTTATTAAGCCTAAATCTGTCGGAAATCTTTCGTTCCGAATATTAAAACTTTTCCAAAATATAAAATAGAATTGGTCAAAACAATAGGTGTAAAATTTTTTTCTAAATAAAAAAATTCAAGTTATCCTTTATTCTGTCCACGTGTTTTTAATAATCTGTATATCCGTTACGTTGGTTTTCATAAGTTTTCTAATCTTATTCGCATGGATTGAATTAGTTTTTGGCAGGTTTCCAATATGGTATCATCGGAAATTTCCTTTGCTTTTCGCCACAATCGCTCCTTATTTTGCAAAGAAAAGGCTGTCAATCTTCTCTTAAGTCTCCACTAGTTCACAATCGGGTTGGGCCATTGCCTACAGGTTATATTTGTATCCTTGAACCACTCTGATACCAACCTCGATGTATGTTTCGGATCATTAGCTTGTTAACACCATCTCAGCGGCATGTTTTCCTCAGCATATGGGAGCAAAACATTTTTCTAAATATGTCTGTACTCAAAGGCTGTCATTGTGTCCTTTATCCAAAATAAAAGACCAGTGGCTTGACAGGACCACCATTGCATTGTTCTGCTCCCATGTTTAATTGTCTTTGTGGTGTAAATCTGTAAATCAAAATATTCGCCTTTTTTATTTGAATGGATGGCACTGAATTTTATTCACTAATTCGATTTTAATTAATATGCAATATAATTTTATTCAAAGACCCAGTTAAAACGCCACGCTAAATGAAAATATTCGTTGGAAATATGGTGACATATGTACAAAAATATATGTAAATTTCGTTGTAATCACGCAACAGATTCTAATTTAATTTTACTTGTATTGCTTGATTGCATTACTCACAGTGACGGCGGTGCTCACATACTTGTATGTACATATGTACTACATACTTAAGCACATTCTTATTAAGGAGAGAAATTAAAAGCTGTTCAAGACTTACAAACTCCACTATAATAATAAACTTTTAGATTTGAGTATTTCCAAATGATAGTGACAATTGATCGGTACTGATCATACTAAATGTAGACGATTTGGATATAAGCATTCCAATATAGTGTAGTTGTGTCCACTGCAAAAAAAAAAATTTATATATACATATATAAATATGACAATGTGTATTTTGAAAACATATCCTCGTAGGTCAAAGGACTTTGCATTTAAACTAATACTTTTTTACACTTCTCTTGTCGAAAAACCACTTTAACATCATAACTTTCCAAAAAATAACTTTAGCGCTTATTTTTTAACGCTCTCATAACCAGCATACTTCGTCTCAAATGTGGTAATTTGCTTGTTTACATACCCATTGGACCAGAAATGGTCCTTATCGCAGAACAAAATTTGGCTATAAAACGTCGCATCTTGGAACTTTTCAAGAGCCCATAGAGCGAAGCGATGTCTCTTGGGACGGTTGAGCGGCTTCAATTATTGTAGAAGCTGTATTTTGTACGCTTTCATTTAGGATCTCGACGTAATATCAAGTCATTTCATACGTCAGACCGAGTTGCTGTGAACAGCGCCGAAATGACTCTCCGCAATTCTCGTTTACTCTCTCGCTACGACTGCTATATTTTCTTCGCTACTTGCTGGGCATGATATATTCGGTCGAATATTATCCAATAATGAATGCTGGGCCTGAAGAGAGGTGATAGTGTTGCAAATAGTACGCTCACTAGGCCGATTATGATGACCATAAGTTGAGCGAAGCGCACGAAACACATTCTTAACAGAACGTGAATTTCCGTAAGGGTGCCCGCAGAGTGGACGCTTAAAGCCGAACCGAGCGGAAATTCACGTGTTGCGTAAATGGGAAAATGCGCTCGGCTCGTCTTTAAGCGTCCACTCTGCGGGCACCCTTATAATGTTAAACGATTTGTAAACGTTGTTCAGGCGTAAGTCTTTCCATAATGATATGCCAAACAATACTGAACAAAAATAACATGACAGCTTGACAAACTGTCAAAAACGGCTATTGAAAAAAGTACTTCTATTTGGATACCCCGTTATTAATCCTAATTATGTATGTATTTATTTATTTTAGAAAAATTGCTAAAGTTTTCGTTTAAATATTAGGTCTGTACTAAATTTATAGATTCCTGTTGTTAAAGTTATTCAATCGAATTTATCAGGATGAAAACGACTTTCAACTACCTCAGTGAGTTTCACTTAAATCATTATGATGCAATTATGACTAAGTACAGGATCACAACCTACGAAAAGCTAGCTCGTTTCTTTAACCTACAGTTATGGGAATATAGTTCACTAGCTTTTCTCTTCTTCTGTTGTCACTCTGGAAATTTTTTTATATATGTTCTATCATTCTGTAAAAATTACAATAAATTGTGTTCATACTTAATTCTGTTGCTAATTAGATAAATAATTTTCTTTTTTAATTCATTTTAAATTTCGTATTGAATTACTTTTCAGTCAAAATTATGTTTTTATTATGTTTCACTTTCGCTTGTTTTATTATACGAGCACGTGAATTTACTTTATTATTGGTGTTTACACATTACATGACACTAGGACGCAGCTTTTTATTCTTATCTGTTCTGTTCTGGCAGTTTTAAGCCGTCTTCCCATTTCCGAAGGTTAATTGATTTTAGATGGAGCTTCTTCAGTTCAAAAATATACCCGCCAGCTATATTTTGTCTGTGGAAACCTCTTTCATAATTTTTGTGTACTCTCGTCCGATATTAATTGCCTCTAGTCATTGAGTTCTAATCATACATTTCAGCTCAACTGAAAGTTGGTTACATTTCAGTTCTGCAATCATAAATTCAACATTAATTGTAACTTTGTGTGAATATGTGTTCAGAACGGCGGTTTGGTAGGTACACCATAACACATTTTCATGATTCATTGCGTCGAATAAACAAACCGATTTGACCACAAAAGCAACACAATTTACGATCCTCATTTATGAATTTACGAGTAGTTGAACCGTCATTTTTAGTTTCGTGTGAGTATCAACGCTATGAGCTAAATTGTTTGCTTTCCACTCCAATGTTACTGCAAAATAAAATAAAATGAATCGAGAAAATCAGTAAATTTTGTTATCAGCTGTGTTTTCTAAAACTCTACTGCATATAGTTATATATTATATATGTACATATGTATACATATATATATGTGTGCATTTGTATGATAAATATGTAGTGTGAGATTAAATTTAAGTTATAAAACTTATTTAGCTTATTGAGACGTCTATCAGGCAATCGCTTGAAACTCAATATTCGTTGTTTACATAAACCATTTCATAAGAGTACATTAAGACAAAAAGCTTTCCGGAAATTGTAATTTAAATTCCTCTGGTAAATGATATTTCGAAAAAATGTATTTTGGTAAGTTGGTAGGACGGGATCTGTCAACCAGTTGGTTTACAGCAGCTGCTTAAGTCGGTACCCCTCAGTAGTGCGTTGCGATTTTTACATTGGATAAAAATATCGAACAAAGAATTTATCTCAAATTTTTTATTTGTAACCAAATATCGTGTTCGAAATCGTTGCGAATGTTGAGAAAGGAGTACGGTGGTTCAGTTTTATCAAAAACACAAGCCTACCAATGAAATTCTTGAAAGACGGGCGAGAGATCGTAGAAAACATGCCTCGTTCTGGACGACCTTGAAAATATTACAAAGGTGAAGGATATGGTACTTGAAAATCGGAAGGCAAGTGTTAGAGAGATAGCAAGAAAGCCCGACATCTTCGCGAGTGCGTTCGAATGATTTTGGTGGATTTTTTTCAAAGAGCATAGTAAATAACCGAATTTTAAGCCAAAAACGCAATGAATACCATCGATCACCAGATTGTATTCACCAGATGTGGCTCCATGTGATTTTTTCTTATTCCCCAAACTGAAATTGCCGCTCCGTGGATATCCGTTTTTAGTCGATCGAAAATATAAAGCAAAATTCGCTGAGGAACTGAAGGCCATCCCAAAAAGTGCTTATGAAAAGTGTTTCGAGGACTAAAAAAATTGTTGGCATACGTCTGGTGGGGACTACTTTGAAGGATTTTGCGTTTTTTGGAAATCCGGGTACTTTTTTGTCAAAATGTATGTATCTGTGTATTTATGACAAGCCCTTTGTTGGTGTTACGTAAAGGTCTGGAAGATAATTTAAGGAATGCGGTGTTGCTGTATTGAGTAGTAGAAAACCTCTTAAAAATAGAGATCACGAACTCTATGTCGTTTTGGCATATGAAATGAAGTCGACAATGTAAAGGATATTGATTGTCATAAGTCATGTTACGAGTGTCCAGTGAAGGACAGAGCTGCATTCCTCGGGTTAAAGCAGTGGTCTTGAAATATTAGCTCTTTTCGAGCGTCAATAATTTGTCATTTGAGGCACTCACGAGAGAAAAACTTGTCTAACATCTGTAAAAAGAAGAACAAACCTTAACTTCGGTTGCACCGAAGCTGAAATACCGTTCATAAATAAGAAAAAATTTCCGTACAAGGACTTGATTCTGTTCGTTCAGTTTATATGGCAGTTATAAGTTATAATCGTCCGATCTTAAAATTTTTTCAGATATTGTAGTATTATTTATTGGCGTAGACACTGTTTAGGCGGTTATAGCCGTCCTTTTCATTGGGTTTTTTTTTTGCACGGATCCCAAACTCAGCGCACAACCTTGATATGATTCGACTTCTCACTTAAGCTCGCCTTCAAACGGACCTTCTTTGGTTGCCCAGAGGATACTTGGTCTAAGACTGGAAGTCGTGAGCTGCTTGAGCCATATGTAAAAGAATCGTTTCTGGCCATTCCCAAGTGAAAGTGGTCATTCCCAATGGAATAACTTGCTCAAGGTATAAAGAACTTGGTCGCATTGACAAAAGTGGTTTTACCTATTTCATAAGGTATCTGCTTCCTCTCTTATATATCGTCTTTGTTTATATATAGTTTTTGACAAAAGTGCAGTGCCCAAAGCTGGCGAGCAGAAAAATATATAAGTCATAATGTAAAGGAAAATCGACGTTATCGGACCTAAGGGAAGATATTTTATGTGAGTAAGTTTGGAGGGACATTGACGGAGTTCACTTTACAAGTGGTATTTTGGGGGCATCAACATTTGTTTGAGCGTTAAGTCGTTGAGAGAAGATATCGACTGATAAGTATAAAAATCTAGTCCACTCATAAATTCTCTAGTGGATACAGTGTTTCATTACATTCAAATGAATTATATTTATAATTATAAATAATCAATAATAAAAAAAAAGTTAATTATTCTAAGAAATCAATCAGAAACACAAACAAACTTTTTTTTTTATAATTTTCTAATATTTTATACATAATAATAAAAAAAAAATATTTTTATAACTATTTTCATTTTTAACATGTAGTTGAAATAAAAACTTTGCGAAAATATAAAAAAATAACAATGTGGCAATGCAACCCTGGTGGTAATAATAAATGCAAATAAATGGAAATCTTCATAATAAAAACATAAATGTATTTGCAGTAAAATCTAAATAGCTAAAGTAACTTTTGAATTTTGTCAACTCAGCAAAAAGCTGATTGGTTCGGCCTTCAGTTGTTCAATGATTGCATTTATAATCGCTTCAGCTCTAGATAGATAACAAATTACATGAAAAATAATGCAATTTATAGAGGGTGTTTCTGTAGAGAGTTTAGTATTAGTTTGTTACTCTTAAAATGTACACGATTACAACCGGAGTATAACAGTATGTTCAAAGATATACCGTAGCTTCTCATGAGTACAGTAATATTCGATTGCTATGCCACCTTTTTGAGCCAGCTGAACCGGCGAGATGACTGCAATGTTTTATGGCCAGGAACCTATTGAAAACCTTCTACCTATTTTAAAAGTGATAACGTATTTTAATATAATATACAAATGTAAAATATCAAATTTGGTCCCAAACCTTATTTAGTCCGACAACTATGTAATAAGCTCCAACACACATACATATGTATATTTAATTGGGAATATGTGATAAGGCACATGATTTTCAAGAGGATCATTGTCATCAACGTGCTATTTGTGGACACATATAAAAGAATTCCATATCAGTCATAATTAATAACAATATATGTAATTTAATATAAAAATATTAATAAAAGTGCAAACGCGACATTGAAACTCATACTGAAAAATATATTCTTAAGCTTCTTGGTTATTTGTAATTAAAATGCTTAAAACTGACCCAATGTCTGAAGTCATTATAAGTAAATGCAAGAAAGGTCTCTACTATACATTCTTTTTAAATATTTTAAAGAAATGTTGGCTGCGACCACGCAATAATGGTATACTTTTGATGAACTGACAAAAACATACATTTTGGTGCATTTTAATGGAAATCCTTGTTATTGCCTTAAAAATGAGCTCCTGAGCCAATAAAAGCAAGGCTGGTATGGCCTGCCATCGTCAAATAACATCATTCGTGTTTGTAATGGAAGCACATTTTTTTCAGTATTTCGCAGAAATATACTCTTAATGTCTTTATAACAATGAAACAAACTGTATATTCGGGTACCTGGTGGCTTCAACAGTTTTGTTCCGATATAGAAAAATTTTGGCCATAGACTGGCATTGTTCAAGGGCAGTCTTTTATCTTGTTTTTAGTAGTCTTTAACAGAACCGGAGGAATGGGCAGGTTATCATCCGATTTCATCCATTTTTACAATGTTGTTAAGGGTGCTTAAACCTTTTAGGCGGTGTGGCCACGCCCTTTTTTTAAATTTTTGCCCAATGCTGCACTTTGCTACTGCGATACCAAATTACTGTGTGTGGCGTGGCTGTGGTCCGATTACGACCATCTACTAACTCCTCCTCTATGCTTTTTGCCAAGGAGCACGTGTATCAAGTTTCATTACGATATCTCAATTAGAAGGGCGGACACTCCTCATCCTGCTCATATATCCATACGTATGTATGTATATGTATGTATTATCCTATATCTATGTATATTAGTTTTAAGTGATATGTACAAACAACCTTTAGGTGAATAAAAATATTATATTCTGTAACACCTATTAAAAGCACGCCATCACAATATTTTTAGGCAGAAAGTAGTTTTTTGCAAAAAACTAAGAACATTCTGGTGCTAGATCGGTCAGGGTCATTTAATGATTTTTTTTTTTTTTTTTCAAAATTTATAGAAATTCACATATTGATATCAGTAAAATTTAGTTCTTTTTTTCATTTTATGTTAAGAGTTAACTCGTAATTAATTAAGCGGATTTATTTTCTAAAATTCCAGAACTCCACCCTGTAATTATCTTATTAGGTACTTCCCTTTCAGTTAGCGCTGTAAACGCTAGAGATGTGCGCTATAGATAGGGGCCATTTAGGGCATCCACTCGCTCGAAAGTATAATTAGCAAAAATATTTTTGACGTTGATCAATTCTTCAAGTCTTCAGTCGTTCACCGTTAATAATAATAGGAATAATGTTAATGAAAATATTTATTAAATAATGATAGCAATTTCTATTTGTTGTTGTAACTAATATTTTTGTCTTATTACTCAGATTCATCGCGACATACAGATCGATTCGCATTACCAATGAGACATGCAAATCGTTTTGCGGGACAGCAGCGACAACAACATCAACGCTTTCTGAAACGAATATACGATCCACTTTAAGTACAAAACCTAAAGTTTGGAAATAAAACCAAATCAACAAAGTACAGATATCAAGATATCGTGTGAAGTTTGGTTGACGGTTTCAGCGCATTCTATGAAATTACTAGGAAAATAGAAAACTAACAGACAACCACAATCAGAATAAACGAAAGTAAATACGAAACACTGTAAACCGAATGCAGTCAACGATGGAGCTCCGAACGCGTTCAAAGTGGATGCTTTTGGAATTGTTCGCATTTTGCGGACTGTCGCTGTTTACCCAGGAGGCGGCGGCACATGTGCTAGTCTATCGCAGAATAAATAGTTTGGTAAATACCATAATATTTAATTTAAATGCATGTTCGCTTATTAAATGTTAAATTTTCTTTAATATTTGTGTGTGTTCATTTTCTCATTTTTTGTTTAGTTTCTTTTTGTTTGCATGGTTTCTAATATGCTTGTGTTAATATTTTTCAGTTTTTCTCTTTTTCGCAGCTAATCGAACAGTATAATGATCTGCCAGCGCAATTTGGTCCGAGTCTACCGGCGAATGGCATAAAAGTCTTCGCCATACCAGCAGCTAAGGATGAATATGCCTGCGGTCCAGTGTCCGGGCCACCACGCAAAGAGTATCCCAATAATGCAAAATTCGTCATTATAATCGAGAGGTAACAATGAAATGAATCGCATTAATTCAAACAAAAGCACAAATCATACGACTTATTAAATTTGCAGAGGAGGCGGCATAAACTGTACTTTTGAGAAGAAAGTGCGCAATGCGCAGGCTGCTGGTTTCGATGCCGCCATCGTATTCAATAATGATGGCGATGATTTGGGTGAGTTGCATTCATTAACGCCTGGTTAATTGGCATAATTTCCAAGAAAATCTTATGTTCTTAATATTTACGCATTTATTTGCAGAGCAAATGTCAGCGAAAAATTCGAGCGGCATCTATATACCGGCAGTGTTTGTTGGCCACACAACCGGCATAAATTTGATGACATTCTATACGCCAGAAGTGATATTGGTGATAAACGATGAGCTGCCATTCAACATCAATACGCAATTGATTTTACCATTTTCGATTTTAATTGGGCTTTGTTTCCTCATAATGGTAATCCACGATGTACCTAACTTAAACTTGTTTTTCAGTTTATATACCGTCGTTGTCAGAATATTTTATTATAACAATAATTTTCTATAATTTTTATAAATATGTATATCAGATTAAGTAGAGTATTTATAATCATTATCAATAATGTCTAAAAGTTGTAGTGTATTTTTGAAAAAAAGGTTAATTTAATTTGTTGGTTAAGTATATTTTTTAATTTTTTTTCAATTTTTATTTTTATTATTTTTTTGTTAAGAAGGTTTATTATATTTATTAACATTTCTAATTTATAAAATTTTAATTTAGAAAACTGTTAAAATAATATTTTTGGTTCACTTAATGTATATTTGTTTGTAATTGTAGGTTATTTTACTTAATTCATAGAAGTAATTTAAAGTGCAATTTCATTTTAATAAAATTGTAATTTTCTCGTAATTTATTCGTAGTGTGCTTAATAATTATTATTTTCTAAAACATATAAATTTTTTTTTTGTGTTACTCTAAATTTTACTGCAATTAAATTAAAATACAAAAAAATAATAATTTAATCAGCGTAAAAAAATTAAGTCCCTATTTGTATTATGTTATAAAAGAATAAACATTTAATTTTTTTTTAACTATAGTCACCGAATATAAAACTGATTTCAGCTAAAATTCGCAATTAATTCCATCAAATATTTAACTTTTCGAAAGCAAAACAAAACAAACAAAAAATAATCATAATAATAATCTTTTGCTCGCTCCCACAGATTTTCTACATGATTTACAAGTGTGTGCGTGAAGAACGTCGCTTGCGCCGGCATCGCTTACCAAAGAATATGCTTAAGAAACTGCCGATCTTGAAGTACACAAAAAATTGTGATCTCTCACAGGACACTTGCGTCATCTGCCTGGATGAATTTGCCGAGGGCGACAAATTGCGTGTGCTGCCATGCAAGCATCGTAAGTTCAGTCTTCAAACCTCCGTCTAGTATTCCATATATAAAATAAAAACCCGACTTTTAATTTCATATGCTTACAGCTTATCATAGTCACTGCATTGATCCTTGGCTAACGGAAAATCGTCGTGTTTGCCCCATTTGCAAACGGAAGGTTTTTACGAAACGCCAGCCGCGCGCAAGCAGGACGAATCGACAATCTTCATTGGATAGTGTAACTGATACAGATGACGACACAACACCTCTGCTGCCCGCCACACAACCGGCGCGGGTCGGCGGTAGCAGGCAGCCTAGTGGCAATGCGACAAGCAGCAACAGTGCCGCTAGTAGTGCACGCAGCGCTGGCTCAGCTGGTGGTCGACGTAATGGTCGTAATACTACAACTACACGGCATGGCACCTTTAGACGTGCACCAACGAACGATAGCCACTATGTCACCGATGTCACTTCCGATGAAGAGAATGGTAAGTGACCGATTCCAAAAAGCTTTTCTCATATTTTTATTGGGGGTATTTGATTTTTTTGTTTGTTAATTCTGCATCACCTTAAAATATTTTACTTAAAATCGTCATATTTCATTTTTTTATTTTATTTTTTTCAAGTAATTTTTACAATTAAAGGCTTATTTTAATAAAGTAGGCTTAGCTAAAAAAATAGATTTGAAATTTATTACGGTGTTCATCTGGTATACGATGTTTAAAGACTCGATTTTTTGCTTAAAGTGCACTATAGGATCCTAAAAACATTGGTTATATATAATACCCAAGGATTACCCTCCTCCCGCCCAACCGTGGCGAGGGGCGCAATCCGCGAACGAGAGGAATTAGCCGAGTCATAAAAGGCAAGAGAGTTTTAAGCGTTGCGATCTTAAGCTGTTCAGCTACAGAAACAAAAATTTCAACAGTCAAATTAAGAATAAGAATGTCGGAAGATTTATAAGTTTTAAACGGTTAGTGCAAGGAGGAAGATTTAAACTGGAATCCCAATGCAAAAGAATTAAGGCAAAAAGTAAAAATTGTTTTTGAACGGACTCTAACTGATCCGAATGGACTTGGTAACTAGGGTTCCAAACCACAGAAGCATACTCTAATATAGGCCTCACCAGAGATGTAAAAAGAATTTTTGTGGCAAGCGGATCTCTAAATTCTTTAGACCAACGTTTAACAAAGCTAATAGCGCCTTTAGCTTTAAAAACCGTGGAAGATGCGTGAAGATTAAAATTGATTTTGGGGTCCATAGTTACTCCCAGATCAACAAAACTGCATACTTGCTCCAACCTAAAGTTTTGTATTGCGCGTGAAGTAGGGTCTACAGCTCTACGTGAAAAGCACATCGCTTTACATTTTTTGAAGGTTCAATGGTATGTCATTTTTATCACACCAAGAAACTAGGTTGTTTAGGTCTGTTTGCAACTGACATCTTTCGCTGTTTGAAGTATTTGTTTAAAAAAGTTTTACATCGTCAGCATATAATAAAACTTTTGAAAACTTAACAACAGATGATATGTCATTAATAAATAACAAAAACAGAATTGGACCAAGATGGCTATCTTGAGTAACGCCTGAAGAAACATTGATTATGTCAGAAAAAGTATCGTTAAATATGACTTGTTGAATTCTATTACTAAGATAAGAAGCCACCCATTTTGGAAATATTGGTTGAAAACCAATTTTATTCAAAAGGATTGAATGATTTACTTTATCAAAAGCTTTACTGAAATCTGTGTATATAACATCAGTATTCTTATTCTCCCTAAAGCCCGTTGATACATGTGGTACAAATTCAAGCAAATAAGTTACAAGTATTATAGATTTCCCTTTATGAAAATCGTGCTGAGAACAAGAAATTAGTAGAGAGATACTGGAAGGTTATGTCGTCTGTTATAATTGATTCAAAAAGTTTAGGTATTTCTGACAACTTTGCTATTCCCCTATAGTTTTCAATATATTATGTAAAGGAATTATAAATGACTTTTTCTATGTGGATGGAAATAAGCCTTGCATAAGAGATGAATTAAATAATTTTGTTAGGGGTTGGTATATATATTTGGCACATTTCTTAAGAATACGATTGTTCTAACATATTTAACTGATATACGACGTCTGCGTCGGAAATGGTAGGTGCATTAATGACAGAGATCGGACTTGTGCTGATGCGAAACATTTTTTGGAGATTTTGGAGAGTAATTGGACCTAAAGAATTCAGCGAACATATTAGAAATAGTGTGATTGTCACTAGACATACTAAACTTATTTCGGCATTCTGCTTGTCACGATTGTCTTATGTCTCTAATTGTCACAATCGTAATTTAGTGACGGAAAATTAGAAATCCTGCGTTTGGAGTTAATGAAACCATAGAACAATTTTGGATTACTTATAATATTATTTTTTACTTTGTGTATATAATTATTATAACATATTTTGCTAAGTTCAGCCAATTTTCGACGCAATTTAGAATATTTTGAATAGTCAGCAACTAAACCAGTTTTCTTTTTTTTTTTTTTTTTTTTTAAGTTTAACAGCACGAGATTTTCTATTTTTTAATTTACAAAATTCTTTCGAAAACCATAAATTAAAACTCATTTTTTGAGTAACAACACACTTCGGAACATATTTTTCAAATAAATTTAAAATAGTTTCATCAAAATGGGAGGCACCAAATTCAATATTGCCACTGTAATCTGGCCAAGTTACTTTAGAAAGTTCGTTATTAATCTTCTTAAAATTAGCTTTCGCAAAGTTGAACCGAAAACAAAGGTCTTGTGGCTATGATTTCGATGTTAATTTCCAAAGCCGGATGATACGAGTCCTCTGACCGAACCTAGGGATCACATCGGACAACAGAGAACATTGAAGCGTTATCAACGTAAACCAGATCTAAGAACTTACCGAACTCATTTGAAATTAAATTAATTTGGTTAAGACCAAACTTCGACATCTATTTAAGAACTCGTTAAAACATAAGCGAGTACTAATAGGAATGGTGTAATCATCAATAGATTTCCATGATACACACAGTAAATTGAAATCTCCCAAAATAATCATGGAACCAATATTATTAGCCATTGAGAAAACATTATTTATTAATGGAGCATATATACAGATACGTCCGTCCGAGTGAGGCGGTATATAAGATAAAGTTAAGTAGATACGGCCACTATTAGCGCAAATACGAATGCACTTAAATTCTACGAAGTCTGCATGTGGAACATCGACTTCTTCAGATGGAATTGAAGAATGAACAGCAAACAAGACACCACCTCCTTTTCTGTTCAGCCGGGCATATCTAAAGATTTCGAATTCGCTGTGTAATATTTCATTATCAAAAATGTGAGGTTTTAGCCAAGTTTTTCAATATAGACCAGTAGGTTTTGTATTAAGACCTCTAATATTTTGATAATAAATACTCAGCGAATTATTGTTGATCAGTTTATTTGTATCAACGGGTTTTCTTGGCATTTTAGTGACAACTACATCTTATCACGTTTGTGCTCGAATTTGCGCACAAAGACCCCAGATGGCCAGAATGAGTTGTCAAGCACCAATTGAAAATTATCAGCGGACACGTCGATCTTAAACGACGAAATATCCTTGTTGTATTTGAAATTAAATTTACGGATATCTGTATCTACCGCTACGAGATATAACTTTTTATGACATCGACTGTCGTATCCGCAGCAAGTTTTGAGATAAAAATTGCTTTTTTCCGCGGTATTACAACTAAGTTTTTATTAGCTGATTTGGAGGTATTTGGAGGCGGATCTTGAGAAGTTTTCCGCTTACCGTGTTCAGTAACAGTTTTCTCTGTGTCCTGAGCTGATGGAACCTTCTCTCCTTGAGGACAAGGGGATGAACGATTGATGAGGTCAATAGTGGGTGGGGTCATTCTTTTTAAGGAAGATGCAGTGGTATCTTCATCAGACGAACGTTTACGTTTAGATGATTCAGTGGAAGAAACATGTTTCGAAGCGTTAGAGTCAGTAAGCTTTTCTGTAAACTACTACTCGTCTTAGACCTTGTCCCGTCCCACGCACCTTTTTTTAAATACACTTATTTTTTTGTAGATAATTAATAAATATGTTCTGCAAAGTCGTAGTACTTTTTTGTTCTACGTATACTATTGGTATTCGCATTGCCTGCTATGTAAGAAATTTTTAGGTAATTTTTTTACACTTTGGGTATATCCCAATTTTTCAATCTGTTAAGTGGTTTAGGAGCATATTCAATTAAAAAAAAAAAGAATCAAATTGTTTTTTTTTATAATATTAGTAAAGATATGTAGTTTCTCAGAACAAATTTTATATAAAAATATTATCAGTTTAGTAGAAAAATTTTCTAATAATTTTGTATAAGAAAAAACCCGTAATTACTCAAGTAAGTTTTATTGAAAATTCTTCATACAGAAAACTCTCTCTTATAAAGAAAATACGTTGTTTATGAAACATTATTTTTAAAGTGTCTTATATATGTATATATGTATTTTTCTTTTTTTTAATCACAAAAAAAAAATATTGTTTTTATTTCGTTTAATATACTAATTTAATAAATATGAATTGAATTTAAATTTTTCTTCTTCTTTTCCAATGTTCAGTACTAGCGTCACAAAACTCCCCCGCCCGTAGTGCACGTCGTATAAATCCTTTCGACCGTAGACCGAATATCCCACCGCACGTTGTCGAGCAACTGACCACAACTAGACGCTCTTTCTGGCGGCTACCACTATTCAGGTGTGTATGAGCACATTACATCATTTGATTAATTATATTTCAACAAATACTGAAACCATTTATTTTTCAGCTTCTTCCGCCGACCACAGTCTATAAGCGTTGCAGCACCACCCTTCCTCGAGGAGGTTGTCCCTCAGCCACCGTTGAATGTTGCCATAGCTATAGATGCTGCAACAGCAACAACAACAGCACGTGCTAATGCAGCCAGTAGTGCACCACTAGCTAACACAGCCCCCCTAGCAGTGGCCCATTCCTCGAACAACATTCTCAATCCGAATTTAGCTGGTTCCTTCAAAGAATGCGATGATGACGACGACGACGATGATGATGAGTTGCCGCAGCAGTCGATTTATGAGCCAGTCACAGTTATAACACGTAATGAAAATAACAACACGAACAGCAGCGAAACAGCTGCACCAAGGCGACAACAACAACAACAACAACAACAGCAGCAGCAAACGCAGGCAACAGCACCAGTCACACGCACGCAACGCATATGAGTGTGAACTCCACAGATGTGGCCGTCACAAACTACAAGAGCTAGCACCAAATCAGACATAGCCTTCGAAGTGTGGTGGAGTGAGAATAGCAACGTTTATATTTTAAATAAAATGATAGTATGTAGAAATAAGTGAGTTGAATGCATATACAGCTGTGGTCATTACTATGTGTGTGTGTGTGTGCGTGCAAAAGAAGCGACCTCGAGCGTGGGAGCGCGTCACAGCGTCAGGTGCTAAAGCTGCTTGCTAGCCCACAGCAGATGTTAACGCTTATTGATGGAGCTACAAGAAATTGTGCGACTCTGAGTGTGTGGAAACAACTGTAAATTTGATAGTTTTATTAATTTTTAATTATTTGATTAGAATTTTACAAAATGTGTATACATAAAATGTGATTTAATATTGGCTTCGGTAATTTGTGTGCATGCTTGCAGACACACATACATACAAACAATACTTAGTTATAGGAAAATACGAATGTAACTTTTATCATCTTACCGCTATGTAAGTACATGAAAGCATAGAAGAAAATGCAAAATACGTACTGCAATAACCTTGATAAAAGAAATGTTTAACAAAAAAACTTAAATTAATGGAAAATAAACTGTTGCAAGTAAAACTTATATGTGTAAGGAGCAGTAACTATTATAATATCACCACAGCAACCAAATTGTCTACATACGTCTATCTAATAATATATAATTATATAAGGAACTGTATACAAACATATATACATATGTATTTTTACAATTATAATCTATTTTTAGTTAATCAAAAACAAAGACATTTGTATTCTTTTATTTTTACATTTCGTAGCGTCAAAAGTTAAGGTTTTTATGCAGTTTTATTTACCACTACATTTTATACCACAAATAATGACGATAACTGTACTTTGGTCGAACTATTAGCGCGTTTTTGACCAGAAAGTTCAAACTACAAGCTTTCGAAAACATTTTAAATTTCAAATACAACTAATTTTCTCAAATTTCTTCTGGCGTGCAAAATAATGTTTGGCTCTAACCTAATTTTTTCACTAGTCCACAAAGCATCTGCAGAACAAATTTGTACCAATTTATTTATACACATTTGTATTAGAAGTTTTATATCTCTTGCATCGTACAGCTTTTATTGGGTTGTTATAATTTTGTATTTCCGTTTGTTTAGTATTTTTTTTTGATAAGTGTTCATCACTTTCTACTCACATAATATACTATACATGATGTTTGTGATTTAACGTATGCAATAGATTTAACTTAAGGTTACCAACTATAGCATTGTAATAATATGAAATTATTAAGGAAAAATATTATCAAACTTTTAGCGTGACCTAAGAGATCACGTCAATTGTGAAATGTAAATATAAAATGTTCCAACAACAAAATACATGAATTAATGACTAATATGGTATTCCAAATAAACCCCTGACTTTTTATTAATTCTATTTTATAGCAAAAATTTGAAAATCTAAACTAACGCCCAAAAGTTTCAAATCTAAAAATTTTCCAAACGAGGATAATTTTTGTGCAAAAAATCTGAAATGTCATAAATAAAAATCGTCTATCTGAAAAATCGATTGTATGGGTGCGATCTTGTCGGTTTCAACAAATGAGCAATAATTGGAAAATAATTGTTGTACCAAGATTCCGAGAGCTGTTTAAGCTGTAAAACAAATGGAATGAAAGATTATGTGATTTTATAAGCTTTGATATTTGAAACAGACGGAGCCCGCAGAAAAGAGCAACTTTTCGTGTCATATATCAATAACTATGTAACGGGTGGGCCAAATAAAATTTTAAATTAAAAAGTCAATAAAAAAAACGGCTTGATATTCTTCGAAGGTCTAACATTTATTTAAAAGGTTGTTTTATGAAATTTATTTGTGGAAAACAATTTCGGACAAATGAGCACCACGGCTGAGTTTACAGTAGCTTATCCGATCCACCCAATTTTGGAGTACTTTCTCGATGGTTTCAGGCCTTATGGCAGCTACAGCAGCTTGAATTTCGTACTTTAGATCTTGAATTGTTTCTGGATGATTGGCGTAACATTTATCTTTAACAGCTCCTCACAGAAAATAGTCCAACTGAGTTAAATCGCAGCTTCTGGGAGGCCAATTCACATTACCTCTTTTGCTGATTATGCGATTTTCGAAGATAGGGCGTATAAGATTGAGTGTAGCGTTTGCTGTATGGCACGTAGCGCCGTCCTGTACTCCAAATGCGACAATTCTGCTTGTTAACGTAACTATCGAGGTGGAAATGAGCCTAGTCCGATAGGATGATTTTTTGGTAAAATTGACCATCCTCGTTTTTTTTTTTTTTGCAATATTTCCCAGCTTTCTTCTAGTGAATAGCGACCCATTTCGTAAATTGTAGGCTTTTTACTGAATATTTGTCACTTTCCGAATGGTATTTGACGTTTACAATGTCGTAATATAGATACTTCAAATTTAAAACGTTCGATTGCCCACCTGTTACTAGGTGAAGCCAAACTTAAAATATAATTTTTTTTAATATGAAACCACTTTTGTTTGCATAAGTCGAGAGAAACCAAGGTTAAAATAGGTTTGGTTGCACGAGCTGATTGTCATGTAATGGCTAACAACCCTCCTGCAGCATTTTTGAGACCGGGTGAGTAAAAAGCATGCTCGTTTTCGTTCAGGGCCCTTGCACATGATCTTGGGCTAAGCCTGATCCATCTCTCAACCCTTTCGAAAATTTCATAATTTCATTATGGATTGTTTTTAGCGACTTGCGTATTTTCGAATGTCACTTTTGGGAATATTATTAGCTATTTAGTTTCCCAGAAAGCCCTTGTGGCCAAGAATTCAGTATATGTGAAATCGATTTTCAGCAGACTCTACTGCCTCCCTGCTTCTAAGAGCACTCTATGACGCTTCCCTCCTGGAAGATACTGCAGTATTCCGGAAGCTTTAAGCGTCGCCTGAGCTTTTGCTCTGCACAACAGATGCCGACGCTCACTCCATCAGTCATTTTTGATCCGTCTGTCTAGATGTTCGCAGTTCTGCTGGGCCGCGTCATTTACCAACGTAGTTTCAATACACTCGAAAGTTCTCATGGAAAGTTTCCCTGGCGCCGTCAATCTTGCAGCTAGTTTCGCTCTTGGTTGAGTAAGCTTTCTAGTGCAGCCGTTGAATTGGCTCTTCCACCAAAAATAACAGTGCTACCTAAAATGTCAATGCAAGTTATTTATGTTAAATATAATTTTAATATTATTGTTTTATTATGTTTGTGTGATATAGTAGAAACAGACCAGAGGATGGAGTCATGTGTAGAACTTCACACAAATGAGAAAAGGCGCCATTCACTAGAATGTCATTCATATAGCTCAAGCATCTTACGACTTCCGTACATAGACCGAGTATCCTCTGGGTAGCCGAAGAACAACCGTTTGAAGGTGAGCTAAAGTGAAAGGCGAACAATACTTCCCCAGGGATGATATTGATATCATTGGCCTCAACAATTGCGCCGTTATTTCTTCTTTTTCCAGAAGGATAAGGAAGCAAAGCAAATGGGCAAGACAAAATATCTCCTGTCATTAAATAAGCAATTGTAACACTCACGACTTGGTTCCCACGTCACTGTTGACACTCAGACCTTCGAAGTCGTAAATAATTTCGCTTATCTTGGAACCAGCAACAAAGTCAGTCGCGAAATCCAACGCTCCAACTCTTTGGACTAAGTAGACAATTGAGAAGTAAAGTTCTGCTGACGAACAAAGACCAAACTCTATAAGTCACTCATCATCCCCGGCTTGCTATATGGTGCAGAGGCATAGACGGTGCTACGAATTTTCGAGAGAAAGATTTTGCTGAAGATTTAGGGTCCTTTGCGCATTGATAACGGCGTATACCGCAGTCGAAGCAACGACGAGCTGTAAAGAGATATACGACGACATTGGCATTGTTCAGCGAATTAAGAGACAGCGGCTACGCTGGCTGGGTCATCCGAATGGACGAGAACACTCCTGCCCTGTAAGTATTTAACGAAGTACCCACCGGAAGCCGCAATAAAATCCTGGTGTCTCTTGCCGGCAGCACATGCGGAAAAGACAAAGAAAGGTAACATACAAGGCAATATGGCCGCCTGGATGCAGGGAATCGCCTGCATAGTGAGGTCCGTATGCTTCAAGTTAAGAAGTATAATGAACTCCAAGCAGGTGGCTCCAGGAATAATTTCTGCGATAGCACCCCAGCAGATACTGTTTGGAGCGGAATCGCCTCCTAAGAGCTTCAAGAGATCTTTCCTCAACGACGTCGACGACATAAAACAAGACGCCGACCAGACTTCGGACGCAACTAACTTTATACATGCACTAACGCCATTCACAATGGTGCCATTAAGACCTTGACCGACTCCGTCTCAGTGAATGACGTACTTAGAGTCAAACCACCAACCATCGCAGACGAAGAGCTCGAGTTGCCGCTAGAAACGAGAGTGACCCTTGCGCAGCTGGATTAAGTTGAACTCCTACTTATGCATAAAAGACCTTAAATTATCAAATATGTGTCCAGCATGCAATGAGTTCCCGCATGACACCGGCCACTTCTTTATATGCCCTGCTCACCCTACACATCTGACAGCCTTCTCCATTTGGTCCAACTCCGTCAAAACAACACGTTTCCTGGGCCTACTATTGGATGGCTCGATGACAACTTATCTAATCCTTACTATCCTAATGGGGATACCCGTTACAACATCAACTGCCTGCAACGTCATTTTCCATTACCCGTTATGACATACTTACATATGTATATAAATGTTTGTAGCTTCATGTTGTTGGCAATTTAAAAATAATTGCACACTCCTTAAATCTTATACACCGACAGTCACGTACTTACCAATATTTATAAACTTTTCTAAAATTAAAAGTAAATTACTTTAATTGTGTGAGAATCAAACATCTGTTAGTCTATTTCTTTTATATTTCTTTAAGTGAAAGCATACTTTCGCCATTTGATTGAAATGGATTACCTTAAATACTTTCCTTTCATGGTCACCAAACACCCCACAGAGAGAGAAAGGTAGAGAGCGATTGAGAGCAGTTAAACACAGAAGCACATGTCATTTGGCACACCAGCAATTAAAGTCAATTATAGAGTATAGTATTATTTTATCCGTTTATTCAGATCAATATATTTTAATATAAATTTTCATTTAATTATTTATCATTTTTTCATTCATAGTTATGTTTTTGTAATACAAAGAGTAATAAAAAATAATAATTAAAATGTATGTGTGTAGTATGTAATTAAAGTTGGTATTCAATAAGGTTTGTGGATATTCGTAGTTGGGCTGAATAAAAACTATTTTCATTAAATATTCAATATGCTACATTTTTCTTTTACAGTTTTCGAGATATCTTGTTTAATCATAAGAAAATAATCACGCTACAAATACTTAGTGTCGTAAAAAATTATTTCATGCGAGTTTTTTTTTTTTTGTAGAACTAAAATTTTTAGGCCGTTTTACGCAAACTCCAAATCAAATCTACGCATTTTTTCTTCACACACACTTGCCACTTCACCTAAATACAACATACAAAACCTGTGAATTGTAAAGTATCTTATTGGTTTTCTTTGTTGTTGTTTTGTTATTGATTTATTTTCGAAAATTACACTAAAATAGTGAAATCTAATGCATTTAGGCATAATTACTGTTCACTATAACTAACAGCTATCGATTAAAATTGTGAAAACTGCACTAAATTCCGCATACTTTTTAATATTTAAATGTACGTAATATACAATATTAAAATATAGACTAATGTAGCTCGAATAGCTAAAAAATATATACTTTCCTATTTCAATTAATTGTTTTTTCATTCTAGTCAAATACCACTGCAGTCACCATAGTAGTTTATACATATTAATTAACAATACCATTCACTGTCAAATCTGATAATCCTTCTTTTCTTACTGTTTTAAACAATTTTGGTCAGCCTTCCGTCAACGCTTGCGTTTGTATGTTCAGCGACTTTGCGTGGCTGGTTTTAAAAAATAGACTCTAGTTTTTTTTAAGACATAATTGACATACAAACATACCAACTTAATTATTAATTGTTGTTGTTTATACAAATAATGTAAATATCAAAACAAAAACAACAAAAAAAACAACGCTACACTATGCGAGCTAGAATTGAGATATTTTAACAATTTGTTTCTCTATTGAACTTGAGGAGGTCACCAAATTATTTTTCATTTACTATTGCAGCGAAATTTATAAACAAGTTTTGAAATACGCAAATTCTTTTGGTTTTCAAATAGAATAGACGTAAAAAAGAAAGCATATACTAAAAAAAATAAAAAAAAATCAGAAATATTTTTATACATATGTATATATTATATAAATTTTTATTAATATTGAATATATATTTATTATTAAATATATATACATATGTATATTATTTTATATATTACATTATTATTTTAAAAAAGATTATTAAAATCTTTTTCAATTTTTTTTTAGTACTTATTTGCCTCCACTTTTATCACATTCTCTTTAAAAACCAAATGAATTTTAGAATTTCAAAACTTTTTTATAAGCTGTACATTACATTAACATTTAAAAAATTATTTCTGAAATTGCTTTTAAAGTGACTGCTTAGAAGAATTTGAAACACTAATTTAATAATTAATATTTTATAAAATAAGTTTTTGGCTATTAAAATTTACATTTTGATATTTTCAGTTTTTATATTTATGCTTGGTAGAAAAACGTAGGCTGAATATGGTGTATTACATATTTGAAAGTAATTTTAGAATTAGTAAATGTATATAAGGTAACTTAGTAAGTCTTCAATCTATAAATTCAAAACTTTGTTGTTATCTTTACATTACAGAACAAAGGTTTATGGAGGTTATTGTTGTTGGCGCAAAAATGCATTTTAGACTGTTTAAAAAAATATTTGAGATATTAAAAAATGGCAGAAGAACATTTAAAGCTTAAGCTTCACCTAAAATAGGTTCAATTTTGCAATGTGTGTGCGAGTGTGGCAAACAAATGAGCGCTTATGAGTATAAAACTAAACTAAACGCATAGTGAAACAGTGAAAATTTAGTCATTATTTTTAAAATCAATGTCAAAGTGTTTGTAAATGTCCATGTATATCCGACTAAACTTAACATATCCCGCAAGAACTGTAACTAACCCACTTGTGTTCGCATTTGCTGTATTTCAAAGAAATTCCAATTACATATGAGTATTTTCTTTTAAATTTATAGTGGCGCTAATATTGTATATACTTAAACAGGAAATTAATATATTATAGTTTAATATGTCACACGTGTAAATCTTTGCTAGACGCGCACCTCACATTAAACCACGCTTCCAGTAGAGTGCAGCTATACAAGACGGGTGCTTTTAGGCCTAATTTATAGCGTTAATCTCTAGATATATGTATGTATTATTATATTATATAATAGTATTTAACATTGTAATTTATTTGCATATTGTTTTCCATATTTCTCTAATGACACTAACAGCTAATCAAAATTAACAAAATTTGTATAACTAATTGCTGCTACATTCACCCGCGCATATACATATGTATTGCTGCTGTTGCTATCTGCTGCCAGCATATTTCTGTATTTCGCATTTCACTTTCATTGTGTGCTTATGTCTACGTTTATGTTTTGTTTGTTTACAAGCGCGCCGTTTACATACTTCATTTGACAACCAGTGATTCCTTTAAGTGTCGCATCAGTCCAGCGCCGATGTCTTGCACATCCGGCCATTGTCGTATCACAAATATAATGAAGAATATGAATAAGAATGTCGTCAGCACGCGCACTCTGTTAGAATGAAAACAATAACATAATTTTAAATAATGAAAAAGCAATATATTGATATGTACTACATTTCTAAAAATAAAAATTTTTTTATTGAAACGTAACAAAGATATGGTTTTACATTTCATTCAAATTGCAACTAGTGACAAATGTACTAAAAGCAATATTTTTCATAATTTATAAGGTAAAACAATAAGAGCTCTATTAAGAAGCTTTTTTCAAAAACTAAATATTATAATATTTGTTATTCGCTTAGAAGGTCATGAAACATCATGATACTCGGAAAAATATGTTTCTAGTCACCTCTAAGAAAACCTCTCCAAATATGAGTTTTTAATTGTAACGGGAAGGTCCTCCTACATACAGTTTTTTATTTTTTCTTATTATCAGATAGAAAAATTTATATCTCGCTTCCAACTACTTGCAAAAATATCTTGTTCCTTAGATTTTGTAGGAAATTGAATGCCCTAAAAAAGGTCTCCTATGATTTTTTCGTAAACCCAACCGTTTAAAAGACATTAATAGTTAAATTTTGATTATTTTTGGGAAATTTTTTTATTTCTTATGGATTTTATAACTCAATGAATAAAAATCATTATGAATGATGAAAAAACAACCCGACAAAAGTTACTAAGTATTGAAAAAAAGTGAGAGGATAAATTAGGCTTGCGTGCGATGAAATTTCAAACGTGAAATATAACATCTATAAAAAACATTTTTTTCCATCTCATGTTTAAATTTATTAAAAACATTTTTTTTTATAAATAATTAATTTTTTTCGTAATTTTTTTTGCTTAAAAAAACATTTTTCGAAAAATTGTTAGTGGTGTCAGCAACTTGGTTTGTGCTCTTCATAACACTTTTTACCAGCGCCTAATATCTATTGAAGGTCTGACCTCCTGACAGTTACATTTTTTTTTGTAAAAAGCGCTATTACCTTTTTAACTACGTCAAGGCTCCTAAAACCTTTCGTTCCACCACTTCCTTGCTTACTATTGAAAGTCAGGCCATTGCTGAACTTTTTAACAACGTGCGACACGCTATTCCAGGAAACATTTGCTTTTCCAACAATTGCTTTCATAGTCCAATTTGAATTTTCGCTATCAAATCGAATAAGTTTTTCGCGCATTCCCAGTTGACTACTCATTTTTAAAGCTACACGTATCGAATTCTATTGACTCTTTAACAGGGGGATTGGTTTATATTTTGCAAAGTCATCTTCAAGTGAAAAAAATTAAAATTGAATTTTAAAACTTTGACAAATTGCAATATAGGGAACAATTTCATTATGCCCAATCCTTATTACACCAGGAAATTTCTTTATATAGCCCTACAGCACGTATGAGTAACTTTTTTTCGTATTTTCCTTAAAATTGTATTTTGTCTACAATTGATATTAAACAATAAATATAACACACGACGAGCAATCTAATTTACTTAATTTCCCCTTAATTAGATTCAGGTATCTACATATTTCGATCATATAATATTTGATGGTTGACAGGGAAACTTTTCCAGCTTTTTATATTTCGCAAAAAGAAAATTCTGTAATTCATATAATCATGAACAAAGTACTTCTCCCTCTTGTAAATGAAACAACTTGACACTCTCCGCACTTACCTCGTCTTCAAGAACGGCATTATAATGCCTGCTGCCGTCGCCACCAATAACAGTACCACTTGTAATACGGTTAAAACGACATTAATGAGCTTGACGACAAGCGCTCGTGCATTCGAGTTGTCTATACCCTCGACGGTCACGTACTGTTGTTGTGATAAATGTTCCATTTTGGATATCTAAGTTGGGGAAATGTGAAATACATAAAATAGACAATTACAATTAATGAATATTGTATATATTAATGAGATGCGCTAAACGACGCATTTACAAATAAATGCATGAGCATTAAAGATATTCCAAATAAGTGTATATTGTGTTGAATACATAATGTTAATTCATTCCTTTGAGGAATATTAATACCATTGCACTCACCCGCGTTTGGCAATTTTCCAGTACTTCATTAACGTCGCGCAGTCGCTCATCACTTTGATATTGCACCTTTTCCTCCATATCGGCAATTGTTTGCTTTAGGTTCTCGATTTCGTTCTGTGGCGGAAGCAAAATGAGAATAGGCATATGTAGTTAGTTTGATAACGGTAGATTTTTCGCTTTGTCTTTTTTTACATACCTGATGCAGTTCGGTTAAATCGTTAATTTGCTCCTCTAAACTTTCGGCGCGGTACCGTTCACCTTCTAGCGTTGCAGTTAAACTGTTTAATTCCTTTTGTGCAGTCTAAAAAATTAAAAACAAATATAAAAATCTGATTTAAAGCACTGTTCATGGTATGTTTAGAGTGTTTACATCTACTGATAAAGCGAAACGGGTGCGATCGTCTTGAAATTTATCACGACCGAAGGAATAAGGTAGTTAATTTCGATTTTTTACGACACTGAAGTGTAAGTTTTTTCGCAAAAAACTTTTTTTTTCCAAAACCCTTTTTTTTTTTTGGTGAGCGAAATTTTGTCAAAATCCAAACTTTGACTAGTCCTTCGATAATTATGGGTATTTATCTGTTTTTTTTTTTTTTTGTTTTTAGATTTGATATAAATAGGAATTAGAAAATATCGTTCTGGTGAATATTTTCGAAGTTACACGCAAATTTGAATTCGAAACATTACTCGAAAACTGCTAGAACGATTAGTCTCAAATTTTAACATGAGCTCTTTGATGTACTTTCAAATATCGTTTTATTTTAGAAAATGCAATTTTATCAAAAATTTTATTTTGATTAATTCTTTGATCACTCTATTTAGTTTCAATATCAGAGGATTTAGTTCAGAGACATAGTGGTTATCGTAAAACGTCTTTTTTGAGAGGAGTTCCCGGAGATCAGCTGTAGTTCCTTACCAAATAAATATTTTTACTAATACTAAGTCTTAAAATACAGTTAAAAGATACCATAATATGTGTACAAATTTTTGGATTAATAAATTTAAAAGTTTTCTCAGAAAAAAATCCTGGAAAATTCGTTTTTTTGGCTTTCTAACTGTATATAAGTCATTAAAGCACATTAAATTATCTAAATTTACATTTTTTATGTACTCGTATCTGATTTTGCTTCCTAAAATGATTCCTAAATGGGAAAAAAGTTCATTTTCTTTTTTGCTTTTGGGCTCACCTCTAGTCTTTCAACGCGCTCTTTTAGTTTTTCGATTTCATCTTTACGCTCAGCCAATTCGGTTAACAGCGATTTGAGCACAAGATGATATTGACTCGCGCCCGATTGACTTTTGCCAGAGCTAGAGGAGAACAAGTAAAGGGGACATAACATTAATAATAATAATAAATTTGCGTAAATCAAATATAATAAAGTAGGCGGAATAAATAAATATGCGCATTATTAATATAGGTATACTCACCCGGCTGGTATGCTCTCGCTGGTGACACTACTGCATTCACTACCGTTATCGCTATTAAATTTACCGCTACCCGCGCCACCAGTGTTACCCGAACCGGTGGAGGTGGCCGCTATATTATTGCTCGGCGTCGAACTGCCAATCAGTTCAGCATTGACGGGCATGTTAATGTTGTTGATTTCAGTTTCTGCCGCATAAATAACAATAAATAATTTCAATGAGGAACTAGGTTTATTATTTAAAGAGTAAATATTATATATTTTTTCATTAGAGCGACAATGCAAAGTTAATTATCTTTCATTTTTAGTTATGAAAGTAAAGTGATTCAAAAACGCTATATGTACTTGCGCCTAAATGTAGGCTAGCGCACATGCAATACATTTATACTCACCTGACATTTGATTAATATTATCGGCGCTACCGAATTTGTTCTTAATTAAATGTGCGAATTCACGCGGCTTAGACATCACGGAACCAGAAAAGCCGGTAATACCATCGCGTATATTGCCACCGACATTTCTACAAGCGCGTGGGCGGAAGCAAATACGGTAGATTATAGCGAAAGAGCGGAAATTAGAATGAATTTTTGATTAGAAATATTGTAACATGTTTTTAATTTTCCATCGAGCGCTCTCACCTCAAGCCCTGCCCCACATCACGTAACACTTCACGCGGTTGGCGATGCTGACTTTTATTCGCGAATTGATGATTGGTTAGATCTTTCGCCCGCTTCGTGTAGTTGTCAAGTTTCTTTTGTAGCTGTGAGATACTGTGTGCGCTTTTCTGGTTTTTCTTCTCGAAGACGGCCTAAAGCGATGACAAAGCATTGCATAAGTTTCTAAATATGTACAGGGTGGCGCATTACCTACCTTTATTCGCTGTAATTGCTGCTTATCAGCACTGGCCGCCAACTTCAAATATTCATTCACGTTATCTGGACAATGAGGAAATATCACAAAAATAAACGATTACTCTTTGTCGTTTAGTTGTAATTGTTCAAGTAGTCAAGTTGTTTGTACTTTTTTCATTTATTTTATTTACCATTACCAAAGTTTTTATGATATTTATAAATATTTTTGAACTTAATCAGACATATTATTTCGGTTGTTGCAATTTCATAAATTATACTGAGAATGATTATTGCGAACCCGACAGTCCTTTGGAGGTATCAGTTTTTTCAATAGCGACGCTACAAAAGCAGACAGCTAGGGACAGCAATATTTTTTCTCTTTCGATATTTCACTTCAGTAAGGTTTGCCATTTTATAATGGAAATATATACGATCCAACAACAAGCCGAATTTATTAAAATTCTGAGTCAGTGGCCTCAAATTTACGAGCGCTACGTTCAATTTATGTTCGTCATAATCGTCCTGTCAGATCAACAATTGAGCGTCTAGTGGAAATATATGAATCCACAGGCATAGTACAAAATGTTCCCGTGCGAGTGAGACAAAAAAGTGCCCATCTGTTGAGGAAGACCCAGATTTGTCTCTCACACGTCGTTCTCAAGCGTTGGGCATCTCTGTGACGTCATTGTGAAGAATTTTGAGAAAAGATCTTGGCCTACATCCTTACAAGATCAAATTGAAGCAAGAACTGAAGCTGCTTGACCACCAGAATCGTTGTATGTTCGTGAATTGGGCTGAGGAACAACTTGAAATTTGATTTTCATCAAAAAATAATCTTCTGCGAGGAAGCTCATTTTTGGCTTAATGGCTTTGTCAACAAGCAAAATGTGCATTATTGATCAGGCAGCAATTCACATGTACTCCATGAGCCACCATTGCATCCCGAAAAAAATCTTGTTTGGTGCGGTTTATGAGCCGGCGGCGTCATTGGGTGTTCTGTGACGATCAAGACCGGCACGTTACTGTGAATGACAATCCCTACCGCTCAATGATAACCGAATATTTTTGGCCCGAATTGGATGATATGGACTTGTACCATATGTGGTTCCAACAGCATGGCGCCACAAGTCACACAGCAATTTTCACGTGTTATCTCACGCAATGGCACAGTCAAATAGCCGCCTCGGTCGTGCGATTTGTGATTTCAAGCCGCCTATACCTGTGTATGTTGTATAGAGATTGAATTTTGGTTTATCCGAAGTTTTTCTTGTTACTACATGTACGAGTATCTAACAACGTATTTCCGTCAAAATAGCACGGATTAATGAAGAGAAAGTATTTGATAAAAGATGTAAATGTGCTGGTTTATCGGCTTGCCTTTTTTTAGTTTACTTGAGACCCCAATAATATATTTCGCGCATTATACTGTGTTTCATTATGATGAGTCGTAGAAATGTTTAGCATGGTATGAGAAAGGCCTCACTTATCACCCTTCAAAATTTTTGCCATAAAGTGCACCTCGGTCAAAGACGAAATACTGATATAAATAAGCCATTATACAACAACTTAAGGGAAAAAGGAAATATGAAAATGTACGAAAACGTCCTTTCAAAGGGAGGGTATTAGACTTTTAGGTTTTGTAATGCACTTTGTAAATAATAAGTATAATTTAAATGTACTTTCAATTCAAATTTATTATCCCAATAATTTTCACTCACCATCTCGGGCTGTTTGTTCCTTCCGTATTGACTCTTTTGTACATTGGATTTTCGTGTTGAGACGATCGAGCGCTTGCAGGCTGGAGGTACGTTCATGTCGGCGATGGTGTTTCTTGCTGCCATCCGCGCCCACTTGTGTGCCATCCTGTTCGTCGGAAGCGAATGACTGATAGCAGAGATCCTCGTTGCCTGACAACATAAAAAATAATTAGAAAATTGAGACAGTTGCTCATCAAAAGCAAATAAAAATAATAATAATAACAATAATAAAACATAGAAATAAGACAAAGCAAAATAGAAGCACGACTTGAGAATGTGAGCCAGGTATTTTTGAACTAACAAATAAAAGACCTTAGCATACATTTCAAGTTTAAACAAAAACAGGCATATAATAAACAGGAGTATACACATAACTACATATTTTCTTGTTAGTCACACCTGAAAGACGTGAATCCTCGGCGCCAATGCCACCCATACCATCCAGTGTGCTACCATCACCACCGCCCACTATGAAGCCGCCACCGCTGACGCCACCCCCACCGATGCCAACGCCGCCACTGCTGATTCCGCCAATACTTAAACCGCTCAGACCGCTGTAGGCCAACAGACCGCCCTGATCGGAGCCATGTGTGCGCTGGAACTCGCGCCGGCTACGTTCACGACTGCGTCGACTCGACGGCGAGTGGCTACGGAAGCCGCGAAATGTGGCGACAGTGGCGCCACTGTTGCCGCTGCCGATACAACCGGTCATAGTGCTGCTGCCGTAACTGCTGACACCGCCCGTCGATGTGGTGGTCGCGAGCGAGGTGCCCGATGCGCCGGCGCCGCCCAGTGTGCCGGTGGTGCCGACCACCGTCGATCCGGCCGTTGAGGACGTCACCGCTGATAACGCTGTGCCGCTGAAAGCCAAACGGTCGTGCTGACCCGCCGAATCGGTGCTGTCACCGCGATTACTTCGTTCACGTGACACTGTGGCGCACAAGCAGCGTTATTGCAAACGAAGCGGTATTGTAGGAGGTGTAGCCGAGTACCCAAATAACACACGTGAGCGTCGT